>JADRCO010003184.1:0-10836 GCA_021464525.1 Rhizophagus sp. LPA8_4_AMF
GTTGATCATCTGAATCAGGAAGTTTTCCTTTGTTCATAGTGATTGGTGCAGAAGTGGTGACATTATCTTGGTCTTGTGACTGTAGATCAGTAGCTGGTTGAGAAATGATGGGTTGAACATCGTCCATACCATCCAGAGTAGGAATGACTGTAATATCGTCTTGAGCTAACTTTGATTTTTTTGTATTCATATGGGAGTCAGTTTTATCGTAAGGTCCTGTAGAATATGCGTCTGTAACTGTGTCGGCGTCACTGTAAGAAGTGGAGCCTTTATTGGAGTTTCTAGTTAAACGTTTTCTAGTCGACGAGGATATCGAAGTCATAGTATTATTGTTATAAAAGAAATGCTAAAAAGATCTCTGGTATCCTGAAAGTTTGCCAGTAGGCAGTAAAGGATGTAATAGATAATATAAAAAAATTAATAAAAAGAGAATAGAAATATTTTTACTGCGGAAAGGTTATCGAAAAATGATTTTCAGGAGAGAGTTTTTTTTTTTCTTAAATCTGCTGATCGCTATTCTATACAGGCAATTCCTCCCTTTCCTAAACCACCTGATCAAAATATTAGGATTTTTTCTTTATTCAATAAAATTTAAGAGCATTCTTCTTTTGATTAGCTAAATAATTGATTTCATAATCTATATTAAATGATATCATAATAAAAAAGTAATCTAGTCAGTCCATCATAAATCCGTCTTATTGGGAGAAATGGTTAAAACCCCCGAAGTGATGGTTGGAATCGGCATACAGTAGATAAGAAAATACTTTCAATTCAACTTCCTATAGTCTGATTGATACACGTTTTTCAATGTAAAAAAACTTCAGAGGATACACTGTACACAAGAAATCTTGTATCCACACCTTCTCAGTAATAGAATATCAAGAAATTTCTAGTAATTAAATATTAAAGAGATTCTGAGTCCCATGTCTCTCTATACTCCCATCAAATATTCCATAATCTGAGTTCTAGAATAGAACATTTTTGGGTTCTGGCCTGAAATCTTTTTCGCTTCACAACTTTAACTTGTGAAATGATCAATGTTCTTTTCACAACTTTAACTTCGGGCAAAAATATTTTTTTCTTCATAACTCAAACTTGGGGCACAACTTCAGCAGCACGATAAGGAAGGGAATTCTAGTCTTGAATAATATATTCTACTTCACACCTTTAACTTGGGACGAAAATATTTTTTTTTCTTCACAACTTAAACTTGGGTATGTCCCTCTTTCATGATGATTTATATCATCTGAAAAATGCCAAATTTTACATTCTACATGAGCCATTTGTGTGAAGTACTATAAAAATACGTTTATTTTTTTTTTCCAATAAAACATTTGTTCAGATTTCCAGGGCCGCGCAGTAACTGCAAAGTATACGAACAGATTATCTGTGCTCCTGTAGCTCCAGCGTCAACCCTTGCTCTTATTGTCGTTCCTAGTGGAAAGGCAAGTACCTCATTTGCGTGTTGCAAATTCCCTGCATTACCAGGAACCCCTCCAGGAGCAGCTCTGATAAGACAAGTGCTCCTGTGTCGATTATGTTGTCTAGCTGCCAATTTATGTTGTTGAATTTTTGATCAAACCATGTCCTTGCCTCACCTCGTATAGAGTGATCCAGTATTGCTGAAAGGTTTGCATCATTGGGAAGTGCAGGCAATGAGTTTATGTATCCGATCATTCTACAGACATAATCTTCATGGTCCTCTCCTTCGTCATCATAAAATGTCGGTAATCTCATTCCTATACTCGCTATGTGTGGTAGAAAATTTTGTGCCCCTACCTTCTTAATAATAAAATATCAAAGAAATCCCATATCCTGAGTCCTATTCAATCGTATCTTAATTAATAAAAAATCAAAGAAATCCATATCTCTTTCACTTCCTATTAATAAAGATCAAATAAATTTTTTCATCCCATGATTTCCGCACTTAGTTTCATAATAATGATTTACAAAAGAAATTTCGTGTCCTTACCTCCTTAATAATAAAATATCAACTTAACAACTAATAGATTTCGTATCCCATTAATCTGGACAAAGAAATTTATAATTTTGTGCCTTTATTCTTTCCTAATAACAAAGTATCAATTATCTCATGACTTCCACACCTTCCTAATAATAAATTTTTGTACTTTTCCATGCCTTCCATCCTTCCTAATATTAAATATCAAAATTTTGTACCTCGTCCCTTTTATTAATAATCTATCAAAAATTTTCTTATCCCTATCTTCGAACAAATTGAAAGAAAAGGCCTGACTCATTCGTTTTTCCTAGAATAAAACTTTTCTTAAAATTTACTTTGAAAATTCTAATAAAATTAAGTAGCTTTAAAAACAAAGAAATAAAGTCTGTATAACTCAAAATATAAAAACTGTGCTTTGAATAATATTTGCAATTGAGCCGTACAAAAAAAAAAAAAAAATTTTTTCAGGATCATTTTTATATTTTATATAAAAAAAAAATTCATACTCTAAATTAAGTTAGTGCTAATCAGTGATAAAATCGCGTAAATTTAAATTTTTTAAAGAAAAATTCGCGCGAACTTTTTTTTAAAAATATAACTTTAAATTAATTAACCATTTAAAAAAAAAAAAAAAATTCACTAGTATTTTCTTTAAAATATTTAACAATTACCTTTTATGCAAAACAGCACCGTCTGATCAAAATTCTACTGTAAAATGTGATAATCTTTTATATATTTTCTGAATCGAAAATTTTTAAGACAAAAATAAAGATTATTTTCCGAAGTCCGGACATAGAAGTCAGAATACACGGATATTATCCATTCTTTTCTTTCTTATAGGGATCATATACTACTAATTCTGAATTGGGCTTAATTTAGATGGATCGTAAATAATAATTCGTATAATTCATATGTCGTCCATCTACAAATTTGTGGATAGCCGGATAGTCAGCATTTTGTGGATAATTCCTGAGTATTACTAATGCGTATGTATTTGTCATGATCTGATTATGAATTGGAAAATTTGGTCATGTGATTATAAATTTTAAATTCATTCTTTGCAAGAAAAAAAAATATTTAGTAATTAGTAATGCTTGATTTTCTTATAAATATAAATACGCCTTTTTCATTTTTTAAAAGAAATATTATATATTATTTTTTTGAAAAAATCACCCAGAAAAAATAAACTTTATTAATCATATCACTAAGCTAAATCAAATCATCTTACAAATCCGGTTTTTTGTTTACAATGTATCATTGTCAAAAAAGTATAAATGCCTTGAGCAAAAACTTGATAAATTCATTCTCTTCTTCAAAACAAATATTTCAATATTCAAGAAGAAAAATCAATAATATCAATATTTCATTTAATCAAAGAAAAGAATTCTTTAATACTAGTTCATTAAGACAAAACATAGATTTAAATAATATGGTTGCAAAAATTGTCGTACGTCCTTCTAAAGAACGTGGTTATGCAAATCATGGGTGGTTAGATACTCATCATACATTTTCTTTCGCTGATTATTATGATTCAAATTATAAAGGTTTTGGCGCATTACGTGTAATTAATGAAGATATCGTACAACCAAATAATGGTTTTGGAACACATCCACATCGTGGATATGAAATTTTCTCGTATATTATTTCCGGTGAATTGCAGCATAAAGATTGTGAGTATTACGTGAAATTTATTTGTTACATGCGTATTTTCTTAGATAAAAAAATATATATTTATTAAAAATTTTTTATCTTTATAATAGCAATGGGAAATGTAGAAATTCTTAAACGTGGTGATGTTCAATTCACAACAGCTGGAACAGGAATCTCGCATTCTGAATATAACATTAATAAAATTCATCCTGTTCATTTTCTTCAAATCTGGGTTTCTCCCGATGATAAAAATCTTACTCCAGCTTATAATACGAAAACATATCCTGATTCTCTTAAAACCAATAATTTAACTCACATAATTTCCCCGGCATCCAATCAAGATTCGAAGACGATTGGAATTCATACAGATTTTCATATGTTTGCCAGTATATTACAACCTGAAAATAAAGTTGCACATACGGTTCAAGAATCTTTAGGTGGTGGAGATAAGACTAGAAGGTTATATGTTCATTTAACTAGTACAGGTGGTCAATTAAAAGTTAATGATGGTACTATATTGAAACCTGGTGATGGAGTTTTCATTACCGAAGTTGTTAATGGTGAAGAAGTTATTTTTGAATCTGCTGGTGAAGAAGTTGCGGAATTTGTTCTTTTCGACTTGGCTTAGATGTGATTTTTCATTTTAGGGTTTAGGTAGTAATATTCATTTGAATTAACTTATTTAGAGAGTTATAAGTAATATGAAAAAAAATCTTAACTAGTAATTATTATGTTTTTTAATGTTATAATAAAATTAATAATAATATTACAAAGTATTATAAATAATAAAATGTTAAACGTGACGTGTCAATAAAAAATATCTGAAATTAAATATACCCTATCAATAAATTTAGTAACTGCAGTACTGCACCCGTTCGGTAAATATGTACGATAAAGAATGAACGTAGCAGTTTTAACGAAAGCATTTGCTTTAATACGTTATTCCTTTTCTTTCAATTTTTGGTTTCTTCTATCCTGTTGCTTTTGTTGCTTCCTGTCAATAGTTCCTAGACATATAATGTAAGTATAAGTGTTGGTTTGTTAATATCAGCAATATGAATTATTTTTGATTTACAATTTTTATCCAAGTGTCTGCATTTTCATATAAAATAAAGTGTATTCACTAACCTTCCCGAGCGATCCCAAAAATATATGCTTATTTCTTTCTTTTAAACGATTAGAACCTTTTAACTTTCTAAATATACGCTATTAAAAAAAACGATAACAAATCAATATATTAATGAATAATAAATAACAATATAAAACTTTTAATACATGATTAGATTACCGCTCTTTTTAATCTTTTCCTTTTTAATCTTTCCTCTTCCTCAGCCAATTAATGTATTTATCTTTTTCATTGTTGGATAAATTATTCTATCCTCCTACGGCGATGACAGAAAATTATTTATCGTACCGCTTATAAAGTCTTCTTATAATTATTTTAAAATTTCTGCGTGGTACGTGAAGACATATTATCACTCCTTTTCTTCTTTTCAGGAAACCCATATGTAAGTATCTTCGTATGATATAATAAAGAGTGAGATAAGCATAGAGATATTGGAACAAAATATCGTAAAAATTATAATTGCGGAAGAAATAAAATAATACCTGATCTCAAATTATGAATTAGCTGCTTTTAGTGAGAATTTCCATTATTCTTTGGTTCATGTTCTTTTGAAATATCTTTATAAAGTTAACAAAGCTAATTGTTAATAAAGCTTTTAAATGGAACGTCAAATAACTTATCAGATTAGCGGAAATCAAGAAAAATTACTTGTATAATTTTGCGTTTGAAATGAGAAATAGAGTAATGAACGGTAGAATCTAAGCATTTGCCTACACCACATATCGTAATCCTTATTAATATTTATTATCAAGTTTTAAAAATAATAAAAATAATACCTTTGAAAATCATTTATACCTAACTATTATTCTTTTGATTACATTAAGTGTGTTCTATAATAGGACGAAAATTTAAAAAATCCAACTTACATTTAATTTGGCTTGCTAAATGACTGAGTCTTGGTCTTTTCCCACCAAGATTCAGTGCTTGCACAATCGGATTTTTTATACACCGAAATACTACACATATGAGCCTAAGTCTTCAATACTTGGTACATCGTTAAGTATAATGCTAATATAAAAGCATTTGTTAGTTAATATAATATAATAATAAAGGAAAAAGAAAATAATTACGAAATAATACTTACTTATTATTATTGATATAATCTTCATCATATGCTCAAGCCTCGGTTCGTCTATAAAGAAAACAGTGATTAAAGTGATCTGGTTTTTTGTAATAGAAACAATAAGGATTTAATAAACATAGACTTACAATAGCTGCTTTTTCACGCTTTGTTGAATAATTTGTTTTTTGCATATTTTCAAAATTAAAAGAAAAATAATATGTTTTAAGATTCGTATAATCAGCTTCGAAAATGTCTACAAAAGATCGGAATGTTTAAGTCCGAGCCCAGACTTTCAAACTTAAGTGACCCAAAGCCATAAGTTGCCACCGATCAGGCGATCGTAGTCTCTGTATGTTGACCAACAGACCTTCTCAGCTTCAGATACTTACACTTTCTAAATAAGAAGCGCTTTCCCTCTATAATTATTTTTTGTAGTTACATAAAAGAATATTTTATTTACATCCCAAGTATCCTTAATATTTCTCAAAACCTATATTGTATCCATATTAAGAAATTGGAATCAATAAGTTCTACCAAATCTTTGATAGAACGTAATATGTTACTGAAAGTTTCTATTCTTTATGATAATAAGCGAACATATCATAGCGGTAGTGGTTGAACAAGGTTTTATTTTCCACTGAAATGCAGAAAGTTGGTTCAAGTCGCGATAGTCAGAGCAAAAGAACCTGTGTACTGTCAACTGTGATAAATGATAAGCAGTATTATATAGTGCTTGTGCGACCAAATAAGTTACTCAATTGCCATATAAAGTTAAAACTAAAAATATACGTATCGCTAAAGTTTTTTTATAATAAAAATGTAAAACAAAATAAATTTTATATTTTACCTAATTAGCTAATTTTAATTGACACTCCTTTTCACAATTAGACAATTCCATTACACGGATTTCGGCTTCACACTCTCAAAGTTCACGTTCTTTTAAAGCTAAATTTTTTTCCCGATATTCAAGCTCTTTTAAGTCTTGAAGCCAATTTATTGTCTTCTTTATTATAATCATCATAATTATCGTATTCACAATCATCTTCAATACCAGAATCAATCACAATGGGTTTTTTTTTACTTTTTTGGATTGCACGCTTTACAGGAATTTTGTAATATTAATCTTTTAGTTTGTAACTTTGTATAAATAAAATTATATAGTTAATGGAATTTAATAACCTTTACGTATATTTGTCTAAACATCTTGTGAACTAAGACCTTTATCACGTTCCCGGTTAGGCATATTAAATTTATGACGACCGTAAAACTTTCCTTATCTAATTTGCAACAAATATAAATGCATAAAAATGTATATTGCATACTGAATACCAATTTGAGATCCTTTCCACGACGATTAATTATGCCGCAACATTGAAATTATCAGGAGATGTCATCATCGATCCACAATAATGTATATGCTAGTTTAATGACGCAACGACAATATGAGACATAGAGGTTGAAATTTTTTTTCTTGGTGGGATTTACTAGATAAATATTATAGATTTATTAATATAGGAAAGGTTTTTTTTTGAATTATTTACAGTATTTAGTTCAAATTTTCATTTGAGCTAAACGGTATAGTAATTAATCATGATAATAAAAGTATTGGTACATTAGTGAACATCTATTCTTGAGATCATGAAAAAACCATTGGGTAAAAAGAACAAGCGCGGAAAATTAAACCCTATTTTGTTTCTATAAATCGAAATTTTATTATAGAAACAAATTTTTTTTGTTATCACTTTATCACTACGAACTTCAAATCCTATAGAGGATACCCGTTATTGCAATTCAAATACTATCTTCAACCACTGTTTCTCAACAACCTATACAAGATATTTCTGTTCCTGCAACTTAATAATAAAATTTCAAAAGAAATTTTAATCATATGTCCCTTATACCATTTAACAATAAAAACAAAAGATATTTCATATCCAAAAAGTTGAGTATGTCGGTAAATTGAATAATAAATGATTCAACTTTACATTATAATAAATTATCTTTATCCAAAATGTCATGACATAGATATAGTTTTATAAATATAATTTTGCTATGTTTAATGTAAGTAAAATTAATATTCCGATAGATGATGAAATTAATGCGCAAAAGTTAAGCCGGTATATATGTATATTTTAATTTACTGTTTTAGCTTAGTTTATTTAGCTTACGTAGTTTAAAATTAGTTTATATTTAACGAATTATTCAAATTATTTCATACACCCTGCTCATTTTCATCAAATTTGGGTTTCTTCCGATGGTAAAAATCTTACTACACGAGAGCGTGTCCTAATTTTGTTGAATCCAATAATTTAATCCATACAAGATTCGAATTCATACAGAATTCACAGTTCAAATATAGATGATGGGATAAACTAGGTTCAATTAACTAATACGCCGGTACAGACGGTAAATTAAAAATTAGTGTACTATATTGTGATGGTGCTTTCGTTACTGAGTTAATAAGGGAAGAAGTTATTTTTGAATCTGTTGATAATGAAGTTGCAGAATTATGTTACAATTAAACATTTTTATAGTATTTAGGACTAAAATTTATAATAATCTAAGTTTAAACTTTGGGTTATACATTTATTTAAATATTATAATGAAATAAAAAATATACCTATTTTAAATAATTACAAATGAAAAAATGATACGGTGTGGCGTATCAAATAGAAAAAGAATATGGAATTAAACATCTACCACTAAGTTTGTTCGTCTTCGGTTTAACAATAGTTTCTGAATTGTTAAAGATTTAAGGACAGGTTACTGTCTTAATCGTAGAAACAAGTATTAGAAGTTTAGAACCTTAGGAAAAGACTACATCACATTTGACACTTTAATTTCTGTAACTCGAACTCGAATTATCAAAATGCGTGTATTCGGCATGACTTGACACACGTCCATAGAATATATTCACTATTAGTAATTGTTTGTGATGCGGATACTTCATCAACTCTTCTGTGAAATACACAGACTATGTTAAATTCAAAAAACATTTAAATTATTGTGGGTAAAATTGTCAGATAGTTATGGTTCATAAGTGTCTGAAGGGATTGATTTCAATTGTATTAATTATATTACTTGAAGATGATCAAAAGTTAATAAATAATAAAAGTGTATAAATATATATTTCATTTTTACTAAACAATACGGTGAGCTGCTTGATTTTAATACCTTTTATCTCCCTCTTATGAAAAATGCGCTATTGAACTAATAATAAAAGTCAACATATATTAATAAATATTAAATGATTATAAGAACTTATAATACTTAGTTTTTTTACCATCAATTTCTAACCTATAAGAGTGTTCTTTTTTTTGTTTTATGGTCTTTTTGATTTTTTCTCATCATGTCTTTTCGCTTCCTCTGCCAATTTATAGTATTTATTTTTTTCAACCTCAGAATGAACTGAAGAAAATGATCCTCAAACCTTGGAAGTTAAATTGTTCCACCCTTCTCTAGCGATTTTGGCTTTTGGAGAGGCTTTCGTTATTTCTCTGAGGATATGATGAACGAATTAGGCCTATTCTTTTTCTTCTTTTTAGGAAACTCAAATATGAAATTATCTTCGACTATGATATAATAAAGCGCGAGAAGAATAAAAGGATGTTGGAACTGATGTAAAAATTTTTATTTTTGAATAATACCTTCTCTCAAATTAAATGAGTTCATTGGGTAAGTTGCTCTTGGGTGAGATTTTTCATTAATCTTATCGGGTTCAGATTCTTTTGAAACATTTTCTACAAAATTAGTAAAAGTCAATTATTTTATTAAGACTTTTAAATAAATAATTTATTTTAAATGAGGTTTTTAATTAAATTCAGATCCAAGTATCGAACATCGCGTCCATACAATTCTAATTTTTTCTATCCTCTTTTTTTCATGCCTAATTCTCTTTCCGCATTATATTAACAAGCAAATTTCCATGCTTGTATATTTAATAACTAACATATATTCGTTAGTTTCAAGATTTTTTGTAATACCGAATAATGAGTTCATGTTCATTAAGTGTTTTAATAATTATACATTGTTAAATGTTAATTATCGTTAAAAATTTAAATATAATTTCCTCATTTAAAGATTCCTTTTATTATTTATACTATCTATAAATCTTTTTATAGCAACAGTTTCAATTTTTTTTCTCTAGAGTACATGTAACAACATTTATTCCGCAATCTAACTAAGTTGCTTAATAGTTGATATTTTATACCAAAATCACTTTTGACGGTATCCATTCTATTATAGCTTCTGAAACGGACTTTACACACAATTTTTCTTTAAAAAAATCATTAATATATGTAAGAAATTATTGACAAAGAACATAAGAACATACCAATGCATATACATATTTTCTATAATTATACATCGTATACATAGATATGTATACTTGTATAGAGTGTTAAATGAATTTTCTTTACAAAAGTATTATTTTTTGAACGCCAGCGATTCGATTTCTTATAATAAATGTGAAGATTCAATTGATCGCAAAGTGTGCACATAAGTTTATTACTTAAGACAAAAATAGTATCATAGCTTTCATAATAAATTTTGATATAATTAGGAATTTTATTCGCTAATTAAAATAGTAAAATATAGTGATTAATGATCACTCAGTCTGAAAATTGAAAATATAACTTTCAATAATAAGTATTAGTTATTTGATAGGGGGTTAGAATATCATCCGAACTGCTTCGCAGTTCGGATGATATTTTAACACCCCTATTAAATAACTGTGTTATCCTGCAGTAGTGTTTGGAATCGTCGGATAAACGGATTCATCGGATGAATCCGATTCCCGATTCGATTATAAATCGGATAAATCCGACTCCGGTTCGATTATTGATCGGATATATATCTTCGGTTAAATTTTGATAAATTAATTAATGGGATTATTAATAAAAAATAAGATTAGTGCCTATTCTGAAATATTATTAGTTGACTACATGAGATTTTATCCGTTCGAATATCGGCGAATATCCGAATATCATGTGATTTCGAGTATCCGATCCGAGTCTAAAATTATATATCCGATAATCG
>JADRCO010003185.1:0-10834 GCA_021464525.1 Rhizophagus sp. LPA8_4_AMF
TTGTAACTTGTATCCAATTGTTATAAAAAAAAAAAAAAAAAAAAGCCAATCAAGATTTAAAGCGGGTGATAAACCAATAATAAAAAAAATCAATTTTTTTTTTTTATGTTGATTAAACTAAATTATGTTGATTAAACTAAATTATGTTGATTAAACTAATTTTATGTTGATTAAACTAATTTTATGTTGATTAAACTAAATCATTAGAATTAAACTAAACATCGGTCAAAAGGAAAATCATTCAAATTTATCATATTAATCATATTTCGTGTATTAAATACTTTGAAATACTAAAAATATTACTTATTTATTACATTAACTCTAAACGCGGAACATTGACGTGATACAGAACGTGATACGCGTTAACTTATTCGTTTATAGTATGGTCATCATTGGTAATACATGTGGATTACTCGGATAATTATCGCCGTTATGACATTATTATGATGATATAAAAAAAAATTTGTTGTGTGGTATGTTGTGGTGCCAAGTGGTGCAAAAAAAAAGCCGAATTAATATTATAAAATTATACATTTATTCGGAGTCTCGGATCGGGGATTTAATTATACTCGGAAACCAAAAATGTGTGAAATGTTTAAAATGTTAAAATGTGTATTAATGTATAATGCGTATTGTTATACAATATCATAACATAACATAACATAACATACATATTAAAGTAACATAACATTTTTAATCCTAATAATATTTTTTATTTTACAAGGGCGTATTTATTTTTTAGTATTACCATTAATTTATTGGAAAAAAGAGATTGGAGCTTGGCGGTAATTTAACAAAAAAAGTTCACCAGACCAAAGACCAAAAAATTTTTTTTTTTTTAAAAAAAAAATAAAACCATTGTAAACAATCAAAAATTTAATCTAACCAAAACAAATTGTAAATAATAAAGAAAAAATAAAATTAATAAGAAGGAAAAAAAAAAGAACCAATGAAAAAAAGGAAAGATTTCATTGATCAAATAATAAGAAAGAAAAAAAAAAGTATACAAAGTCAAAATGAATGAAAAGTGAAAAAAAGTCCAATGAAAAAATATTCTTTTTTTTTTTTAAAGTTTTTATTATGTAAACGTCAATGAACAAAAATTAAGCTATTTTTTTTTTCTTTTTTTTCTTTTAAAAAAAAAAAAAATTCTCTTTTTTTAGGAAAAGCTGTTTTTTTTTAATTTTTAAAACAATCAATTAATTTTCATAATATTCTTAAAAATAATTCTTTTTTTCTTTTACAAAAGATGATCTACAAAAAGGTAAAAAAATATGATTATTGTAATTTCATCTGTCATACAAATAAAGGAGTAAATAGTCAACTGGTACGTTATTTATTATTTGTTTATTTTAAACCATTCGTCAAAAAATGGATTGTACTTATTTTAAGCTATTATAGTTTAATCATATCTTTTAAGAAATTAAAGTTTTAAAAAAAAAAAAGGTGGGGAGAAAAAGAACAATCCATTTTTATTCCTCTCTTTTTTTTTTTTACGATTTCAAAATAAACAAAAAAAAAAAAAAAATATTAATTATAATTATAATAATAATAAAATAATAATAATAATAATAATAAATTTATTAATTTATTTATTTATAATAAATTTTTATAATTTTCAAGTATGATAACTTGATTGACCTGTTTTGTTCATTGAAATTCTAACTTGGCATATCTTTTCTATTATATAAGGAAAAATTGGCGGGAATTTAATTAAATAATGAATTTTTCCTTTTGATAAATAATGTTGGAGTTTGGTGTGGGGTTAAAATTTTTGCGTGTAATTCCTAAAATAAAACAAAACTGTGCCGGTTTGTTAATAAATATTTGGACCACGGTGCGAGCCGCGCCGATACCAATTTATTATTAATTACTTTTTAGCCGATCCATAAAACAAAAAAGATACGGATTACCGAATATTGACCTTATGAAAAAGATATGGTAAGTTGTACCCGATGGCGTCAAATAAAAAATACGTAATAATATAATAAAATAAATAATGTGCCCAATGGAAAAATGCTAAAATGATAAAATGATAAAATGGTAAAAGAAAAAAAAATTATTCTTTCTACAAAGAGAATAAAGCGCCGAGCACTGCCCTTAAGTAACTTAAGCGAGACGCAGGTGATGATAAAATGACATTTACGTCAAAAGCAGGTGTCCGAACTTGGGAGCGCATTAAAAATGGTTACGGAATTTTTCCGAACGTTGCTGAATATGTTACATTTATTATTTGTTATTGAAATAATTTATTTTGTAAAAATTTTTTCTCCTTTATTAAATATCCATATTTCCCTTCTTGGTAAATTAATTTAACTATAAGCTATTCTATTTTCTGTCCGACCATTGTACTCTTACTATGCAAGAAATGCAGGTACTAATCTAAAATTTGATTGAAAGAGAACTTTTATGGTTTATTAACGACAACTTTTTTTTTTTAATCTTTACATGGTTGACACAATGATAATGAACTACTTTCTGAAAATGAAAAATTTTTCGTTAATTGTTGAAAATTGCGGCTACCCCCGTCATTCATACTTTAATAATGGCTTGATAATATGATAATATCTGATGATAATAGCTTATCATTTTAACCATTCAAACTAACTTTCTAAAATAAGTTTAGTTTAAATTTCCTATCCTGAATTAGTATTGGTCAGAGTGGGGAAAATAATTAATTTTTTTTTTTTTTTTTTTTTTTTAGGTCCTCAAGAATATCTTATCATTAGTATCGGTTAATATGAATAAAGATAAATTTAAAACTTATAGTCACTAATTTAATATGAACTCTTTTTCGAAATTTGAGACAACTTTTACCTTCTAGGAAATATTCACACGACACAGCAAAAAAATTTTAGCGTAAAGATGCCGTAAAGATACGAAATAAGAAGAAGGAATGAAACCTCAGAGAACTAGAACGAAAATTATTGGATCAACTGGTTGCAGTTATGTTTGCGTACAAAATTAACGATTGAAGGAGAGATGTTAGAGAGAAAGAAAAGGGGTAAAAAGTATACTTGAAGGGTTCTTTAACGAGATAATTTTTTTTTTTTTTATGATTTCCCCACACTTTGATAAAAAAACAAGTATAGAAACACAACATTCCTGTGCTTGGAAATTACTTTAACAATCAGTATATATTAAATACGGATAAATATTAATTTGTCCCACTAAAAACAGAGATGAAATTGATGAGATAGAATATATGTTTAAAGAAAGATGAATGGTAAAGAATTCTCTTTATTAATTTGTATTTATTCAAGAATAGTTTATAGTAATATATTCAGGTGGTTCATGTATTGTCTCGTTTCAAAATTTTTTTTTTTTTTTTAAAAAAAAAGCTGTGGGAAAAAAAAAATTACGACTTTTAAAATAACAAAGAAAATTTTTTTTTTTTTTCAATGGATACGCGAAATTTCTCATTATTATTAATTTATTTACTTTTTTTTTTTTTTTAATTTTTCTCTTTTTAAACAAATTATCGCTCGGTTGAAACAAATTTTTTTCTAAGAAAATTTCTCAACGAAAGTTTATTTAGAATGACATAAGAATATCACGTTGAAAAACAGTTTTAAAAGTATATCTAAGCTTTCTGTGTTACCTAGTGATCATCTATAGTAGGAAAAGAATACAGAAGAATTTCCAGTAAACAACTCATGATTGCTGCATCAAATTACCGAAAAAAAACGTGTTCAAACAAACCTAATTTTTCAAATTTCTTTAAACGTCTCTATTGCTCTCTCTCTCCTTTCTGAATGATATTATTGATAATGAACTCTTGGACCATCTTTAACATCTTTAAAAAAAAAAAAACTTATCTCTTTGCTTGATGCATTCATTCTACTTGCATGATTATGATGTGGTTAGAACATGTCTTATGCTTAAAGATACGTTTAAGATTACGTTGGGGTATTTACACTCCCGCTCAAAGATATATTTGTTTTGGCCCTGGTAATCTTTGATTCCCCCGCCAAAGATTTTTTTTTTTTTATAAAATAATTCCATAAATAAATAAAAAAAATGAATTTAATTTAATCTAAAAAATATATATATATTTTAAAAAAAATATATTTTTTTATATATCGTACGTGTAACTTCTAATATTTAGTTAGTGGTAATCAAACATGCCTTCCCATCTTGAATATACAAGCAATATTAGAGCTTTGCGCCCGCATCACGCTATTCCTACTTTGGTTAATGTGCGCCCTTATAAATAATATGTATTATTTTTACTTCACCGCCTCATATAATATAACGTATAATCTGATATTCGGTATCGGTTGTGACAAAACAATTCTAATATATATTACTATTGTTAATTTATCTTAATGAAAAAAAAGCCTAATTATCTGTTAGTTACTAAAATAATTTCTATGACGATATATTATTTATATGTAAAAGGGTCATATCTTACTTAAACATTGATTTTATAAATAGATTTATTTAATAAAAAAATACAATCATGTATTTTTATAATCAAACCTTTTTTTTTTTTTTTATATTACGATATATATTTTATTACTTACTTTGTAAATTATAATTTATATTATGTATTGTGTTCGGTTTTTTTTTTATGTGTGTCACACGAGCGTCAAAAAAAAAAAAAAAAAATAATTTATTTACAAGTTTTAAAAACCCCCTTTTTCTATACTAAAATTTTTTATATTCATCATTCAACTTCAAATTTCTCCTTATAATCTCTGGTTCACCCAAGTTTATTCTCCCTCCTTCTTTTAATTTTTTTTTTCAATTACTACTATTCTCAGTTCGAATATTTAAAAAAAAAAAAATTTTCTTTCGTAGTAATTTCGACTTGAGCGTTGGATCATCAACTTTCGACAAACTTCCTTTACATAAAAACAAATAACAAAAGGAACCAACTCAACCAACCACGCTGGAGAGAATAAAAGTATGTATATTTTTTCGTACTTTGTTATTCTTTTTTTTTTTTTCAACGAAATCTTTCTCAAATCGTTTAGTTATATAATATATTAAAGTTTTTTATTAATTATTTTTATTTTTATATTTTATTTTATTTTATTTTTTCGTTCTATATTAGTTCCAGAATACTTTATCACTTTATAAAATACCTTACTCATATAACAACAATAATACGATATCAAATATAACGCCAGAGAGTCTCCTAAACTTTTCACTATACTTGTACGGGTTAAACTCTTCCTTTACTTATAACATGAGTAATTTGGTGGCTTATACTTTTTTTAAGCTCAAAAAACCAATATAAATATACTAAAGTTTTTTTCTTTTACCTTTCTTTTTATTTTTGAAACAAAATTATATTCGTTTATCCTTCCCGTTTTTTCCTTTTCCTTCCGAAATCAATTTCCTTAACCGTTCGAACAGTCCGAACTTGCTTCTAACTATTACAAGACCACCATTCACGTAGCATTAGTTCTATAAACTTTTTTTTGGCATATTGGCTACTATAATATAAAAAACTTTATCATTTTTAAAAAAAAAAAAAAATTTAAAGGACAATGAATAGCCACATAAGTAGAACATCAACTTTCTCTGCCCCTGTGGTGCAGAGCAGGCTCGAACACCACCATCAACAACAAATGTTAAACCAGACAGAAGCAAGAAGTCCTTTTCATCAAAGGTCAAAGTCTTTAAATAACAAAGGGAAGCGCGGTTTTTCTTATAGTCATCAACAAAAAGTAAAGGAGACTACTATTTCATCATCCTCATTTTCCGATTATTCTCGTAATAGCAACAAAAATTTTTCGAATTACAATAATAATTTTGATTCGTCATATCATAGAGATGGATTTAGTAATAATAATATTAATAATAATTTTTTGGTTGATAATGGTTCTGTCGGTCAATTGCAAAGAAAAACGAGTACTTCAAGTAGACCTAGAAGGCATCAACATAGTGACTCTGTTGATGAAGATAAATTTAGAGTCGTTCCTGTCGTTTCAATTCTTAAGAGACCTCAATCTGCTACCGATTTTGTTAAATCTTCTAATACAAAATCAGTTTCTTCTCTCGACATGACTAAAGAGGAACAGATTGTTAATAATAATCGTCCTAATAGTTGGGAAAAATCTTCTCCTCAACAACGTTCTCAATCAAAGGAACGCCGTCGTTCTGACGTAACCCCTTCAAGGTCTAAGCGTGATCAGCGTAAAGAAATTAAATCTATGGAATTCGAAACCGACTTGGTACTTAGCCAACAACTTTCAGGTTCATTTGAAGAATCTGATGTAAATAGTAATAAATATGTGAAGTCAGTGTCATCATCTCCTATTAATAATACTACTACTACACAATCAAACAACGCTTTTATTTTTCCTCCTCTTAATTATTCTAATGCTATTATCGCGCTTGAGGAAGGAATGAATAGTAATAAAAGAGAAGACACATACTCAAATTCCGATGATAATATTACTATTAAGAGGTAAATTTAAAACTATCTTATCATACGCCTGCTTGTGTTTTTTGAATTGATTCCTAATTATAATATTTCTTCTTCTTAATTATAGCTTTCTTGCTAATAAGAAACGTTCAGAACATTATATCGAATCTACTCCACGTCGTCTTTCTAGTACTGCCATTGAATTACAAAGTCAAGTTTCTCATTTCGCTTCTGATTCGGATTCTGATTCTCCATCTTCTCGTAGACCTTCAAGTTCTCCTGGTAGACTTGGTGGTGCTCCTAAACTTTATGCAGGTCCTACTTTCCATAATTCACCTGCCCCAAGTGATTTACCAATGCCCTCATTTTATGGTAAATCTTTGGGTAAAGAATCAAGTCCTTTATCAGTTATTGGTGGCAATAACTTGTTCACGGTTCCCGAAAATATGTCAAGCGTTCAATCCAGTAATGATAATTATTCTTCACCTTCATCTGGTAACTCTTCTGATGACGAACTCCCCTCCATGGATGAAATTGAATCACCAAAATTTCCTTATTATTCCCAAACGTCTACTTTGAGAAAACAAACATCCCAAGAGCTTTTACGTATCTTATCAGCTACCAATACTCGTCAATATCAAGCTGCTGCAGCTTACATGGTTCCTGAACGTATGGCCACTGCTCATCATCCTATGCATGTTTATCCTTCCAATGATTTAAATGAGCTTTCAGAAAACCTCAGAAGTTTGTTGAAAATTCACGGGCAGTAAAATTAAAATTATATATATGTGGAGAAAGAAGAGAAAGAGGAGTGGTGTCTTCTCGTGTAGAATGTGTCTAGATATTATTACTATTCAAGGGAAACATGTATCGACCTCTCTGTTTCACCCTTACCTCTTCAATGCGGCGATATTATCAACAAAAAAAAAAAACAAAAAAAAACAAAAAAAAAAAATCCAAAAAACATATAAAATTTTCTAGACGTGTGGCACTTCCTTCTGTTATTATATAATTTTTTCATTTTTTTGCATTTTTCCCTTTTTTCTGCACCTGTACATTTTTTGTTGCAAGTTTTATTTTTTTCTGTTATAATATTTTCATTTTCTTTTTTTTTTGCTTTTTTATTACCACCATTCTAATAAATAATCCACCATATTACCTCCCCTTCCTTTATTTTTCTTTTCTTTTTTTTTTATTGCATAGACATATTTCTCCAAATCTTTCCTTCATCATGGATGATGTTTTTTTATTGCGAAATTACAATGCATGCCCAATTATTTTTTCCTAAAAAATTCGTGCCATTACGTCATTAACTTCCGCATTTTTCATGATTTTTTTTCCTATTATTCGATTCATTTTTATGGACACTTTAATAAGAGGGTATATTATAACGTATTTGGAATTTCGTAATTAATAGAACATAATCGTTCAATTTTTTTTTCTTTTTGTTTATTATCCTTATAGGAAAGATTTCATTTGTAAATATGTTTTGCGTTATTCGCTTTCTTTTATACCTTTATATTTAATCACTTATTAGAATTATTCAAAAATTTTCTTTTCTTTTTTTTGGATTTTTAATATATTTTTAATATATATATCCCCCTTCCCTTTTTCTATTCCTTTTTCGTTTGTACATTTTTTGTATGAATACCCCTATTTTCTTTGTTTATTTTTTTTTTTTTCTTTTCTTTTCTTCCTCTCAAAAAAAAAGTACATATTAACTTTTCCTTATTCTGTTATTTGTTTTTGAATAAAGGAAATTTTTATTGTACATTTTTCTTTCTTTATAATTTTTTTATGATTAGTACTAGTACTTTTTAGACTGGGGACTAATTCTTATGGTGGGTTTCTCTTTTTTAACACAAAAGTAATCTTTCTTAGTTATT
Source organism: Rhizophagus sp. LPA8_4_AMF (assembly GCA_021464525.1). Taxonomy (NCBI): domain Eukaryota; kingdom Fungi; phylum Glomeromycota; class Glomeromycetes; order Glomerales; family Glomeraceae; genus Rhizophagus; species Rhizophagus sp. LPA8_4_AMF. Next base: position 8,266 of record JADRCO010003185.1, read on the forward strand.
TTTTTTTTTAATCTTTTTCTTCATTATTGTTAATACAATAATTGAAAATAAAGAAGTTGGTCTACGTGAATGCTTTGTGGTGGGTTAAAAAAAAAAATAGGGATTAAACAAATATTGCTAGTTAAAAAGAAATAGTTAATAGTAAGATCTTTTATTATTAAAAATTCAAGTCCCACCACTTTTTTACTTTATTATCTTTTTTACTTTTTGTCAACGCGAGTTGTGTAATTTTATACATGAGACCATCGAAAAATATATGGTATGCCCTTTCAATACCATTCATGTATAATCTGCTCCCGCAAAATCATAAGTTCAATTTCCATTTTAACAATACACTTCCATTTTAAACAAATACACTCCTTTTTTCCTAAGTTCTTATTTATTTATTTTATCATCACAAACATTTTAAGTTTTCTTACGTTTGTGATTGTTGTAAATTAGTTTTTTTCGCTCCTTAATTTACTTGTTCTTTGTACAATACGCACAAAAATCTAATTAGTTCTTTTCACTCGATTAAATTATTTATTTTTTTCACTAACGATATTATCCTTCTTTCAAATTATGTCCTTTTAAAAAATCAAGTTAGTTTTAAAAAATGAAAAAATGGTGAAAATATTTTGAAGCTTAAAAAAAAAAAATAAATTTTTAAAAAAAGTCCTTTTTACGTTCAATTCTCTTTATAAAAGAAAATTAATTGAATGAAAAAAAAAAATAACAATTTGCGATTTTTCAAATGTTTTTACATTTCCTACATGACTAATCGGCCAGAGTTATGGCATAAAGTGTGGTGGCATTACTGAGAAATCCCAAATACCATTAATTAAAAAATTAGACTATAAAATTATATAAATTAAAACATTTGGCAATTTGTTGTCACGTGATTTATAACCAATCAAAATACGTTAAATATCTTTAAATGGCACGTGTATTAATTTTGGTTAGCATTACGTAATTTTGCTCAGATATACTGTAGTGAACTCTACGTATAACCAACCCTTCGATTTAGCATTATTTCATCTCATTCGTAAAAAGGGGTGTAATATAAGTAGTGATAACATTGTGCATGTAATGAATATTTTTTTAATTAATATAATTTTATCTGATATTTTTAAAAGTGTAAAACATTATAAAAAATCCAAAATTTAATATAATTAATTTTTCTTTTAAAATTATATTATATAATATAATGATAAGTAATATATATATATTTAAAAATTTATTCATCAAATAATTATAATAGTAAAATCAACTTAATCAATCTTAATATTTAATTAATATTAATATATACAGTATATTAAATTTAAAAAAATTTTTTTATTGATATTAATTATATTAATAAAAATTTAATTATAAAATATTATACTTAAAAATTTTATTAAATTATAATTCCATTAGAATTGAATAATTACTATTTGATTTATTTTAATAATGACAAATCTGATATATAGTTATATAAATTTTATAGTAATCTAATTACCAAATCAATTTTTAAAGTTAACAATTATTAAATATTTTTAAGCTTAATGTTAAAAATTCAATGTTGCAGAGTGTATGTGCAATCAAAAATTTTAAAAACTTTGCATATAATTAAAAATTTTTATGCATGCAATATGCATATAAAATTTATACATTTGTACATATTCTTATATATTTTCACTAAGGATGCAAACTTAATGACATGATGTAAATATACTAAGTTAAGTCACGTTATAGACATATGCTGGATATAACTTTAAGTATATTTGATATAACTACTATAAATATAACTTATAATGTATGTTATAATTAAAGATATTGATGTGATATAACATGATATATGTGAAAATACATAAAGTTGTAATTTGTTATTTGTAAAACTATAAAAATAAAATTTTATTATTTATTTTTTTTTTTTTTGCAAGGTAGTGCAATTCATGAGTTTATTAGTTAAGTAAAAAAAGAAAACTCTATTATATATATAACTAATTTGTTTAAAACTCTGAACCAGTTCCCCATCCTAAAGATTGCTCCTGTGCCCTACCATCACCTTATGAAATTCACCTATATCCTCCCATAGTAGCTATCAGATTATACAGGATCATTATAATCATATGGCTTCAGTATGTGCTTTCACTACCCTCTAAACAAAAGAAAAATTGTATTTATATTTAAATAACTTGATATTATTATATACCTTCCAAATTACCCTATTTCCTTCTCTGATAAACTGATTTATATATTGTCCTGTTTTCTCAAGAGCAATTGACCATTGTTCATTATGTTTGAGAATTTTCCTTCCCTTTAGATCATATGTACCTCCTTCTACTTGCTGAGTTGGAGTTCTTTCATATGTAATACGTTGATGTGCCAGTATTTTCTTTCTTAAATCTTGTTTTTTAATTCCTTTTGTGCATTTCCATTCTGTTACTAGATTGCAACGTGGTTGCCAAATAATACTGTAAAATTCATTAGTAAATGTTTCTAAAAAAAAAGTAGTAATTGTTAGTGCAGTTTTTTCTGATTTAACAATAATCTTAAGTTCTTTATATCTTTCTTTTGGAAAAAAATTCCTTAACATTAGATGTACAAA
>JADRCO010003186.1:0-10820 GCA_021464525.1 Rhizophagus sp. LPA8_4_AMF
AAAAAAAGTTTACATATGATCATATTTGCACAATAGTTGTACGAATTTAAAGGTGGTCGGTGACTTATTGGTGGGCACTGTACAGCCATTATGAAGTTAAACCAAATAAAACCTTATGTTTACTAAATAGTAGTACTTATTAAATATTAAAATTTTATATTTATTAAGCAATAAAAAAAATAAATGCTTAATAATATTAAATTTGATTATTTATTAAATAATTAAAAAATTAAATATTTTTTAATACTTTAAATCAATATTTATAAATATTTTTTCAACATACCTTATATTCAATAAGTACTATTAATAATTATTTAATAAGTACTTTGGTAAACATTGTGATGAGCATTAAAATAAAATTCCTTTTCATGCTATGGAATTTCATAAAATGTAGAAATGAAGAGAAAGTTTTTTTTTTTTATTTTCTAAGATAAATGTTGTATAAAATAAATCTGACCAATAAAATCTGTTAAGTCACATTTATACCAAAATTTAATTTTTGGTATTTTTTAACTACAGTTAGACCTCTATATGCAATACTGTTATTTTGGGAAAAATATATCAATTATCATTACTTATAGGTTATTAGTGAACCATAATGCAGGCCAGAGTCCAATTCTTGCCGGCATTATGCAACCTCAGTGGCTAAAAAATCTAATCAGTCCTTCATTCTTCAACATTAAATTCTATTTGAATGACAACATTTTTCATTATAAAACTTTATATTAAGAATGACATGTTGATTTGGATGGAACTTTTATGTTAATTCAGGCCAAATTTATAGTTCCGGCCTGAATTAATATCAGTGTAACCTAAAATATCGGTACATCTTACTATGCTTTAATTATAAAGGGGCAAAGAAAAGTATCGGTACATGTTACATCGCGAAACTATATAATATCGGTATAACGAGGGTTTTTTTATTAATTGTGAAATAGGACATGGAAAATTTATCGGTAAAGGCAATTATCCTATTTAAGAAATCAGCTTATCCGGCTTAAAGAATAAAACTGCATTATAACAATAAGTCCATGCAATTCTAAATTTTTGTTCGAGTATAACTATTGAAGTTTTAAGCGTTCCATATTCACTTTTTGTTACTTAAAAGACGGCCTTAACGGCCTCGATCACCTCATCAGCATATGTAAAAAAAGATGATACAGGTCAAAGAAGATAACTTTTACCCTTAACACCTTAATAATTGTCATTCCTGATTGGTCATTATATTTGTTCGAACTATAGTAAAAAAATCAAAAAAATAAGTTAGTCAGCAAAATTTAATTCAAATGTCATGACTTGATCGCACTTTTTGAAAATTTATTATAAATTTATGTATTTATTGCCATTGTTATAAATTATAAATGTAAATAATTTTATAATTTTTACAAATTGATTTTTTTGTTTATTGTTTCTTTTGTGATTGTAAATTTTCTCGGCTCTTATTATTATTTATAAAATTACTTATAATAGGTACAAATTTTTAAATAAACAAGAGAGATAATTTTTTTTACGAACCTTAAATTATATTATGAAAATCAGTATCTTGCCTAGTAAGGTCTAATCGTTTATATGAACAATCCTCTCGTCTAATAGTTCATATGTATATATATAAGATTATTGTTGTTATCTTGCAAATATGTAGTATATTGTGAATGTAGTAACTTCAATAATGAAAATTTATCTCTTATCTTCTTGATTTAGGAATTAAAAAACATAAAATATAAAAAGAACTATTCGAATATATTTTCATCTGCCGCGGCAAAACGCTATATAAATCTAAACTGTAAAATTTAATTTCTTTCTCCTTTTTTTTGATATTCCCATCTCTTTTGTAAAAGGTTATCAACAAAAAAAAATTTACTCTTCGCGAGAAACGTTTTCATCATCACTGGTTGAGTATGGTTTAACGTCATCGTTACTTCCACGACGACTATCTCCAACCCTATTTTGACTTCGACTGCTCCTTCTCTTCCTGCTGCTAGATCTAGAGGCCAAAGCTTTACTAACAGCTACACCATCATCATCATAATCATCATTATCGATTACTTTTTCGGGGTCCGAAGAATTGCTACGACTCATGGGTCTTGGCGTGGTTGAACGTCCTCTTCGCGGAGTTAAAGGGTCACCTAGTTGAGATGGATCATTTGACTTATTGAAGTGACCATTAGTGATGTTAAGATGATTATTATTACCGTTACTATCATTACCATTTGTGAGACTGGATGGTGCGCTTAAAGATGTTTCATTACGCTGACTTCGCCTAGATGGATTAAAATGATTACATTTTTTACAATAATACTGGACATCTTCAAAATCTGCGGGATAAGCTAATCCATTCCATGTAAAACAGTTTTGACAAATTAATGCATACTTTTGTTCATCATCACCAACAATCACATCCACTAACTTATCATACCACCGCCTTTGAAGAGGTGTAATTGAATTTGGACTACTTGGATCGTAAGAATTAGGACGTGGTGCATTACCACCAATGTTAAGTTCTATATTATTACTTCTTGAATCTCTATTAATACCATGAATTTCTGGTACTTGAGGATTGGGAACATTTCGTTGACGAAGACTAGGACTAATAGATTGTACGGGACGTACAGATACATTTTGTTGATTTATTTGTCCTTTAGACGAATCATAACGATCCAGTAAAGTTTTAGTTGTATAATATCCGGTTTTCTTTTTAAGCTCTTCTACTTTTAACTTTTGTTTAGCTCTTAGGTGCTCGAGTTGTGATATTTCATTTGTTTCTTTTCGTTTATACCATAAGGCCAAAAATCTATACCCAATTACTATGAAAAAAGGACCAGTAAAAACTGGTGCAATTTTCATAAAGTCCCACCCTTCTTCTTCAATAGACATATAAACAAAATACCAATAACTTGCTACATATGCAACATAGGCTAACATAGAATACACGATCCAAATTATCAACGCACTACGCTCACGAATTCTTATCTCACGTAAGCGAACCTCAGCTTGACCAATATCATCGTCGAGTTCTGAAAGAATTTTTTCATAATTATCATCACTTTGCGACCGAAAACGTGAAAATATTACACCCATTCTAGAATAAAAATAATAAATATTTGAAACGGTTCAAGTTTTCGAAAATGTAAGAATAAAAATATATGTATAAAAAAATAAATAAATAGCAATAAACCTTTATAAACTTGCAACAAAGGTTAAATTGAAGTGTAAGAATGAGAGATCATTTAACTAAAGGTATGAAAAAAAGTAATAGCGCCCTTTCGTTTATATATAATGGAGAGTTGAGAAAATTCCAGATATGGCAACATAAACACCCTTAAAGACAGGTGATTCTTTATGACCGAGCTAACCTTGTTAGTTATTGATTTGCAGAGCGGAGGAAACACAAATGAAGAAATATGTGTCGATAAACCTCCTTTAGAGTTTAGACACGTAGACGAAATCAGATTATGCAGAAATTATATCATTTACTACTGTACAATTCATAATCCAAATTTGATGATAATTTAATAATTAATACAGTATATAAAAAAAGCGTCAAAATAAGAGATAAAAAATATACGCGATTATACAAAATTGATTACGACACGAGAGCAGTAAACCACGTACGCCTACGAATTTCCGATTTGTAAACATTAAGAATAGTCATAAAAACTTCTACTATAGTCTTATGTTATTTTTATAATTTTTCCAAATTCTTCAATAATTAATAATAACCTAAAATTTAATACCTAAAAACGATAAAATTTATTAATATTTTTCGAAAAGAAAAAAATTAATAATGAATTAATAAATATCTCAGAAGTTATTTCATATCTTGCAGGAATACAAAAGAGACCTGAAAATTCATAAAAATCAGAATGAACTAAACAAATCTCCCATCGCGATTAGCCAGTAAGCTTCATCAATCTATCAAAGAGAACCTTCGACGGAAAAAATAACTCCGATGGTTGTACGCAATGTGATTCCCGATCATCGAATGGATGTAACTATAGTTCATCATCATATACCAAATTGACCAACTCAAAAGAAAATTATCTACTTACATTGCTATCGACGGATAATTATAAAAATCATGGAATTAGTTAAAATACTATAAACCGTGATCAAAATAGTGAGGAACTTTCATCTTTACGCTTCTTCCTATTGGCAGTAAAAATGAATTAGTAATGATAATTAAAAATAAAGAGAAACCAAAAGTAATTATTGCAATCAGGAATCAAGAAAATATAATCATAAAGGTAAATTCATCTGAAACACGGATTTTGATTTTAAAACATCATTTCGAATTAATCAAAAAAACTTTTTTTTTAAATATGTACCTATATAAAAGCGAATAAATACGATGTTCCTGAATAAATAAATGTATTATTAGTTATGCTGACACTTTCAAAAATAATTATTACGAATGAATTCCAACATCAGACTTGAGTTTGGTAATTGTACTTCACGATATATCAGAAGCAGAACTGTATAATTATGAATATCATCATAAGAATCAGAAATATGTGAAAAAAAATATTTCGAATAAATACCTTAAGACAATTTGCTTGAAAACCTAAAAAATTGAAATATATTAAAATATTAAATTACCGTTTATAAGATTGTATTTGTTCAAATTATTTTTTATTATTCAGATGGTAGTGCATGTTTACTTGTCTCTTGGCTCATTAAAATCACCTGAAACTATATGGATTCGTATCATCATATAAAATTTGGGTATCAAATAAAAATAATCAAATATATACCTCGACTTCCAAAAAAAAAAGTTGCTTTTCAAAAAATGGAGACTGATCAAAGATATCTATTTTACTGCGGATTCTAATAAAGTCACTGATCTGTACGATGTCAATACTTATGTCAATAATACTTTAATTGCCACATTTTCTTTTTTAAATTAGTTATTTCACAATGGCGTTGAATTGGGCTATGGTCGCTTCTGATGGGAAAAGTCCGGTGCCTCTTCCTGGAGAGAAGATTCTTTTAGAGTAAGCCATATAATTCGCTTGAAATCAAATATGATTTACAACTCATATATATTTAAACTATAGACAGGACAAAGTTTCCCTTATCTTGGACATGGGAGGGTATACACTTATTTATTTATTTTATTTGTTTTTTAACTTTCCTTTTAAGAAAAAACTTATTCTATTATGTAATTTTACTTAATATGCTAGTGGTTACCCAGGTAATGCAGAGACTCTTAAAGCCGACGGAGGCATATATTTAACAAACCAACGCGTATGTATATTCCCAAAAGTGTAGTTTAGATTCGCTTTAAGTTGAATTTCAGAGTATGGAAAGTTATCATTCTCTAGGTAATATTTATTTCACAACCATCCTTGGAACATTTTAAATCTTTGAGTATACCACTTTTGAATTTAAAAGAAGGAAAGCTTCAACAACCTTGGTTTGGGGCAAATTATTATCAAGCTGTTGTAACACCGGTATGTATTTCGCGATTGAAAAATTTTTTCTACTTTGATATTTGTTTAAATAAAACTTTATATTGGATAACATTAGGTTCTGAATGGAGGATTACCAGCTCCAGGACAATTAAAAGTTACCTTCAAAGAAGGAGGTATAAATTATTATTCGACCAATAAAATATGATATTATATAGTACTTACATGCCAATATCAATTATATAGGCGGATTCGAATTCAGCACAGTTTATAAAAACTTAATGTTGAGATTATTTGGTAGGGTTTATATTTAAAATAATATTTTAATAACAATCCATAATTGCATATCAAGTAATATCTTCGATAATAATAGAGAATGAGGGAACCGCTCCTGTAGAACATACTGAACCGTTGCCAATGTATACACCGCGTCAAGAAAATTCTTCATCAGCACAAATATCAACATCATCTTGCAGTAATGTTGTATCATCAGGAGCTCCTCTCAATAGCTTTGAGCCATCTACTGACGCTACAACTTCTCGTAACATTTCTACTTCCACTGAAGCTAGACAACCACCAGTAGCTCCAGATGAGTTGCCACCTGCCTACGATGAGGTTGTAACGAGATAAGTTATGATATTAGAAGTTCGGGATTTTAGCGAAAACTAATAATACTAAATAAAATAGTTCATTATATAATAATAGGTTACCAACTTTGATAGATTAATTTAGTTTATCATTATCAGAATATTTCGTGATTTATTACTTTATGAAATAATTGTATTTTATTTATTTTATTTAAGTTAATTTATAATGCTTTAAAAAATAATTTATTGGTCAGTCTATTAGGATAGTGATTTTGTTAATGCAATCATGTAGGCTATAACAGATAATATTTTCATCAAAACATCATCTAATTATATTTTCAGGATGATCTTGTCTGACTGACACAATAACTATTATAAAGTTATTGTATCATTAAATAAAAAAAACGCATATTAGAGAGATTAGAAAGATTTGGTACAGGCAAATACTATTGTTTACTATCATTATAAATTTTATTCAACCTTTCTACAAAGTCACCAATACTTTATTTGATGATAATTTTTGAAGAATAATAATAAAAAATCTATTAAGAAGAAAATCCTTAAACTGTCGTCGACAAAATAGAAAACTAAAATGCACGCAATGCTTTTGGAGGAATATAATATCTAACAAGTCTATATAAAGGGAAAGATATCTTATCATTACTTTAAAAATTTAATGATAAGCAAATTGTAAACTGGTAAAATGGTATTGCATATGTACAAACTTTGCAAATGAAAAAAAAGGAGAGACATCTTGTTCATTTATCCTTAAAATTCAAAATCATGTATATAGTTTTTTTAAAAACATACTGTATTTATATTTATATTTTGATAAAGTTCATTAATTAATTATCTGCTAAATGGCTCGGAAATACATTCGCAATTGGAGTAGCAGGTGAAGGTGGACTCGGATTTCCAACTAATTTATCTTCCTCTATTTTCTTTTTGTTACAATGCTTTGGAAAGTAAACGACATCGAGCGAAGATGTAAATTTCGAGTTTTCTCCATGTACCATAATAAGTGGAGCTGATGGAATTCGATTTGGTGACTCTTTGAAAGTAAGAGAGAGTTTACGAACATGTTTGCTATTATTCGAACTACTATGACTATTTACGTTACGTCTATCCTGCAAACATGAGTGTGAAGCAGGTTTACGAAGAATTGGTTGTCCTATTCCAAGTCTTTCAACTAAACTTGAAGGAGTCTCTGGGCGAGAAAGTGATTGTTTTTGTGAAATAGCTGTACTAGCAACACTACTTTGTCCATTATGGAATGAATCAATTGAACTCCTAGAGTCTAAAGATGGAGTATCTATACTGAGAGAATCCAAAGATGGACGTCTAGAAGATAAAGTTGATTCAGATGTCGAACCACCTGAAGAACAAAAGCTGCTATTCCTGGAATAAAATGAATTCAATGAACCATAACTTCCTTGTCTTCTATGTATTCCCATACCGTTAAAAAGTTCTAATCTATCTAGAACAATATCAACAATATTTCGTCCACCCAAACGTTTTTCAAGTATCGTAATCCAATCCTGCATTTCACTTTCACTATCGGCGAATGCAAGAAATAAAGTTGCTTTCTTTATGGACGTTGTTTCTCGATAGCTTAAGTTAGAATTAATCGAATCAGATTCACGTATAACCTTTTCGATACGTATACAATATTGTGATTTTTTTGTGGCGGACGAATCTTGGCATATTGAGTTAAATAATGAAAGATTTATCACTCCTGAAGGTTCTGCATCGTTCTAGAAATTTAAATAATATAAGTATTTTAGGTATAAATGTAAACTTACATCAAGCTACCCGAAATTACACAAACCTGTTGTCGATAATAATATAAATAACTTCCTCTTAAATCAAACCATCGACGCTTCCAAGTTTTTCTTAGAGAGTTTCCTCCAAGCTTTGTCAACCATCCAGACTTTTGTCCCTCGTTTGTAAATTGCATAATTTTAATGAAAAAATTTTTAGGAGTGATATAATGGATATTATAAGGGAGATGCGATTGTCCAGCAAATGCTTCAAAGTAACCCTAATATTATTTCGACATATGTCAGAAAGGCAAGAATGTTGAAATCTAGTTTTATATACAAGAGATAAGAAATACAAAATTTCTCTCAAATACTATTCGATGTTTCTATATTTTACACTTTTATAACAAAGGTTATAAAAAGTTGTTATGCGGTTGAAAAGATTTAAAATATTTTTTACTCGAAGTTGATAGAGGTTGGTGCATATTTATATAAATTAGAGGCGAGAAATTACACAATAGTTATGATTTCTAAATTTAAACCCGAAATTGTGTTACTGTATCAAGTACCAAATAACCTTGTGCATCAAGTTACCATACAAAGAAAAATAAATTATGCACGACAGATCTTTTACGAGGTAAAATTGTATCGTACCACTTTACTTTCTCGCGTGTACTGAATGAACATTTTAGTTTATAGTTTGCAAATATCCGATACTCGAATTTATTATTTACTTATATTAAGCTTATTTATTTAAATAATTTTTTTTTGAATTTATGTAGCAAGAGAAAAAAATTTCTGAGTACCGAACTATAAATGACTATTAGTTGTTTGAATTAATTATTTTTTTATGATTAGAAAATCACGTAAGAACACGCAATATTTGCATTACGGCAAAATCGAATTCAAATGATGAATATTCTAAAAATAAACAATTATGTCATTTAAATTTAAACAATGTTAGCCTGACTGAATACTAAAGTACAGGATTTAAATTGTCTAACGGATGTTTTACTATATTTAGAAAAAAATAATTTCGTGATTTTGTTAGCTAACTATTTTAATGTATGACAACATAAATTCTGAAAAGCTGAAGGGAAATATCAGTAGTATTATTCAATCAATTTATGACACATCACTATATTATACAACATCGGGGATAAATATATCATACTCAATATCTATATTATCATAAATTTAATTTTGAATTATGGCGTAATACTTAATAAAATTTATTACTCCTTTAGAATCTTAAAAACAATTTGCATACAACTATGGGGGTGACAAATAGTCATTCATTTTGTGGCATCTAAATTTTGATTGGCTTATGTTACATATATTTATCTTAAAAGACAAAAAAAGGAAAAAAGAAAAAAAGAAAGTGACATATTTAATAAATTATTTAAATACAGTTCATAAGTTATTCATCATAAATTTAAACTAACTATAGAATAGTATATATAACATTTAAAAAACATTTTATTAAATTTAATAAACAACTACACTATTTAAAAATCTTTAGTAAAAATTGAAAAAAATCCAACTTGATAAAAATTAATATCTAGGTAATTTTATATCTACAGAATTAAAGCTCTGAATGAGTTGAGCCAACTTGTGAGTTGAGTTAAATTGAGTTGAGTTTTGAATTGGTAATTTTTGGATTTATAATAAATTATAAGTTAAATTTAACTTGACTTGTTAATTTGTAAGTTTAATTTGTAAGTCTAAAATAAGTTAAATATTTTATCAATTTATGATTACTAAATAATAAATAATATTTGTATTAGTTAAATAAGATTTTTATTTTATATAATATATTATAAAATTTTATTATATGTTTAAAATTTATTTTTAAGATTTTTTTTTTAAAATAAAAAATAATTTAAATATTACTATTTAAAAAGATAATATAATATTTTTTTGTAAATTAATTTGAAATATAATTAAGTTGACTCAATTTGATTTGACTATATTAAAGTTTAATTTACTCAATTTGACTTAATTCAACTTGACTTATTAGAAGCTCAAACTGGGCAATCTAGTGTATTTATTAAATATATTAAGTTTATTACAAAGTTTATCATTTTCTATATCAAATATTATTTTATTAATAGTAATGAAAATTATTGACTTATTGTTGCAAAAGATTATTTACTAAAAAAAGTTTTTACTTTTTCAATTTTCTTCTCTAATTGTTTGTTTAATTATACAATTTAAAAAATTTCTTTTGCAATTTTTTGTTTTCTATTATAAAATAACAACTTTTATGTAAATAAAAATAAACATTTACATTGAAATTGGCAATATCATCTATTTGCTAACAGTTCTTTATAAGTAATAGTTTGTAATTACATATTTTTAAGCAATTTTAAAAGTCAAATATTTTTAAATCATTCACATTTGAATAAGTTATTTTATTTGGAATTTTTAGTATTGATTTATTTAATTTTAATTGAGAAGTTTTATTTAAATCAATTAGATAAGTAATAGCTGCAGCATCTTATTGGGAAATTTTATTTTTATTTTTATTAGAAAATAGTTAGGATTAAAAGGTTGCAGTATTTTATTAAAAAATTTTATTCTTATTTTTATCAGAAGATAATTGAAATTGAAAAGTTAAAAGTTCTATTAAAATTATAATATCTTATTAAAAATAAATTTATTTTTATTTTTATCAAAAATAGTTAAAATTAAGAGGTATTTATATTTATTAGTATTTTTTTTATAATTTTAAAATTTTGTTAAAATGTAAATTATTAGTAAAAAAGTTGAAAAAAATAAAATAATACTTATAGTGGCTCACAAAAGTAATGTACCAAACTAATCATTAATCATTAATTACATGTATTATCATTAAATTCAGACCAATCAAAATAAAATTCAAAATATAGATCATTTATCATATGATCTATCAAAATGTAAAATTTGGTGTAAATTGATTGGTTAATTCTTTATGTACAGCACATTTTATCAAAAAAAGATGGTGCGTTAGTTTTGCTATTTTTTGTGTTTTTAATAAATTTAGTATTTTATAAAAATTAACAATATGCTTTATTATAAATTTA
>JADRCO010003187.1:0-10814 GCA_021464525.1 Rhizophagus sp. LPA8_4_AMF
CCCCCCCCTAGAAAATTACGTAATAAATGTCTACAAAAATTGCATTATCTACGCTATCGACTTTTGTTTGGTTTTGTTGTAAATTTTAATTTATGGTTTTTGTAACCAATTATGAAAGTGTTAATATTGACTATTTTTTTAAAAGACTTTACCAAATTAGGGACAATAACAATGTTTTTCATGAGGCTTACGAATGCACATGATCTAAGCTATATATGATTTAGTCGTTAATTATCAGTTATTCATACGCAAAAAAAATTCCGTTACTCCGGAATAAACTTGCATAATAAAATTATATTATACATAACTAAAAAATTTTCAAGTAAATAACACTGTAACAACTGATAATCAATCACTCGTTATTGTTACTGCTTTTTATCAACAAAAACCCAAAATTTATTATAAATATCCATTTTTTTGACCCGTCTACCAAAAAAAAAAAAGAAAAAGAAAAAGAAAAAATAAATTTTCTTTTTTAACACACCACCTAAAATTTTTATCTCTCTTTAATATTAATTTTTTTTTCTTCCAAATATCATAAAAAATTATTTTTTTTTATTACTATTATTCTTATTCTCTTCATCAATCATGGAAATTACACCGTTTGTGACAAGACCAGGTGTTGGCCGTGAAGGAAGACCGATTCAAATTCGAACAAACTATTTTGAAGTAATTACAATGCCGGAAAACAATATTATACATTACGATGTATCTATCACACCTGAGGTCCCTCCACGATTAAATATGAAAATATTTGAAAGTTTCGTGAATCAATACAGGGAAAGAGCCCTTGGAAACGCAAGGCCAGTTTTTGATGGTACGTATTCAATAACAAAAATATATATATATTTTTTTTGATACAAATATACCAATACTGAATAAAACGAAGCAAAATATTACTTCTAAATATATGCTTGTATTTAAAAGATGAAAATTGATACTAACTAATAGAAAATTAATTATAGGGAAAAAAAATATGTTCGCCCACAAATTATTGCCTTTTGGGGATGCCGCCACCTTCAACGTAAATATCTTTATGTTTTTTTTTTGGCTTTTGAAATTAAAAAAATAAAAAGTATAATAAATTATATTTAACAAATTAGGTGACACTAGAAGAAAGAACAACCGTGGCGAGTAGACGTCCACCACGGGAATTTAAAGTCAGAATAAGAAGAGTTGGGCAAGATATTGATATGGCAGAATTGGATCAATTTTTAAATGCAAGAATTAGAATGACCAACAATTGCCATACGGGTAAGTTTTTGTTATTTTTTAGTTTCTTTCTTTTTAATAAAATGAATCTCATAATAGTTTATAATCATTTATGTAATAAGCAATAATGGCGCTGGACGTAATAATCGGTCACAAGGTTTCTACTGTACATGCTACTGTGGGTAGATCATTCTTTACCCCAGAGGGAGCCCGTTCTATTACCAGAGGAGCTGAAGTATGGCAAGGCTATTATCAATCCGCTCGTCCCACAAGAGGAAAAATGATGATAAACATTGACTTAAGTGCAACCGCTTTCTATGAAGGTGGTCCACTTATCCAAATGGTTGCAAGAATATTGGAGCTTAGATCTCCTGACGATCTACGTAGGGGCCTTTCTGAAAGGGACCATCAAACGGTTGAGAGAATCATAAGAAACCTCAAAATAAGAGTTAACCATAGAACCGAAGCTCGAACAAGTTCCAAGATCGAAAGGTTAACCCCAACCCCCGCATCACATACTATGTTTGAACAAGATGGTAATACCATCGATGTAAGAACCTATTTCCAAAACACTTACAATATGCGTTTAGTTTATCCCTTCCTTCCTTGCGTTATTGTAAGAAGGAACGTTTGCCTTCCCCTTGAAGTCTGTACCGTGATCCCGGTAAATTACATATATGACTCATCTAGCAATATCATATAATTATAAGAAATTATTTTCTAAACAAAAAAAATATTTTGTATAACAGGGACAGCGACATATGAGAAAATTAGATAGAAGACAAGTGGACGAGATGATGAATTTCACTCGTCAGAATCCGTCCATTCGTGCAAATAAGATCCGAGGTGGGCTCAATATTTTAAATTATCGAAATGATGAATTCATGCAACAATTCGGAGTGAGAGTATCTAATGAAATGGCCGTGGTAAGTTTGAAATATGTATTATTGCGATATAGGAATAAATTATACTTTTGATTATAATTTTATCTTCAATAACGCGAACAGGTGGACGGAAGGGTACTTCCCACCCCGACAATTTATTATCACCCGACATCAAGAGAGAATCGTATCCGGCCGACAGGTGGAGCATGGAATTTAAAGGACAAAAAAGTTGCAACCGGAGCCACCCTTGGCTCTTGGTGTGTTTTGGCTTTTTTAAGCCCGGACGTTTTACCCGAACATGCTATTATTGCGTTCGTAAGAGAATTGGTTAACACATGTCAGGATACAGGAATGGTAAGTTAATCAATATAAACACATTTTTTAATGAATCATTCTTTATAGTTTCTAATTAATATTAATATAATTACAGAATATCCCAAATAGAAATCCACCAATTTTACATGCGAATCCTCAAGGAAATATTGAGGAATCATTAAAACAAGCATGGTTGAAGGCTGGAAATAATGCAAAGGCCCAACCACAACTAATTCTTTGTATTCTTCCTAACACGGGAGTGCCATTATACGCCGAAATAAAACGTGTGAGCGATACTGTTATTGGTGTTGCGACTCAGTGTGTCCAGAATAGATACATAAGGCAGACTAAAAGGCAATATTGTGCGAACGTTTGCCTAAAGATTAATGTGAAACTCGGTGGGATGAATTCGTTTATTGATCCCACACAAATTCCATTCATATCCGATAGGCCCACCATTTTGATAGGCGCAGACGTTACTCACCCTGCACCTGGACCTGGTAAATTTTATTTTTTCTTATATTTTTTCCTCAAAAATTACTTTTGATATATTTTGTTTCTCGCATCTCTTTTTTAGGCAGCGACGAACGACCATCTATCGCTGCAGTTACTGCCTCTGTGGATGCTAAAGCATCCCGTTATGCTGCATCGATCAGAATCCAAAGAGGACGTACCGAAATCATCGCCGATTTGGCAAATATGGTGAAAGAGCTATTAAAAGCGTTCTATCAAACTTGTGGGCGAAAACCCGAAAGAATATTATTTTATCGAGACGGAGTTTCTGAAAGCCAGTTCGGAAACATAATAACTACTGAAATAGCCGCGGTTAAAGGTACTTATTACATATTCATGCTTTTTGTTAATTTGATTGATTTAATTTGCTAACTTTTAATTATTACAGCCGCTTGCCAAGCTCTTGACGTTAACTATAAACCTACGATCACGTTTGTTGTGGTGCAGAAGAGGCATCACACACGTTTCTTCCCAATAGATAGACGTGATGCCGATCGAACAGGAAATTGTCCTCCTGGAACAGTGATCGAAACTGTTATAACTCATCCATTTGAATTCGACTTTTGTAAGTAATTTAATTTGCATTAATATATACAATTTATAACATTTCTAAATGATTTTAAATCCTTAATAGATCTCCAAAGTCACGCTGGGCTATTAGGGACGTCCCGGCCAGCCCACTATTATGTTCTATATGACGATAACGGTTTCAATCCAGATATGTAAGTTAATTTAATTTAATTTAATAAATTTAATATAGTAACTAATTTACGTATTTAATAATTTAGGTTACAAACATTGTCATATAATCTCTGTTATATATACGCGCGATGTACGCGTTCGGTATCTTTGGTAAGATTTTAAATTGCATTTGTAAGTATTGTATGCAGTAATAGTAATATTGACTTATATTTAAATAGGTACCGCCAGTGTATTATGCACATTTAGTTACAAATAGGGCAAAACTACACGCACGAGGCGGGCCATATAGTGATACGGGGTCCCAAGAAGGCGCGGGTGCTGCGGTCACATTTGGAGTAGTAAAACCGGAGCTACAAAGGGTAAATATTATAAATGAATAAAGATATCTCAAATTTGTATTATTCTTAAATATTTCATATTCTAAATTAAACTCTACTCTTTAGGTTATGTATTTTGCGTAACTATTTTATTTACGTGACCATATATTACAAATAGAAATTCAATCCTGTTGACGTAATTCTATAATTTTCGCACGAGTCATTGCAAAAATTGTTTTCCTTTTTTTATTGTTACCTTTTCTTTCTCTTACAATTATTCCTTACCCTAAATCATATATATATACCCTTCTCTAACCCGTTCCCTTACCCAAATCTTTACCTTCTTTAATCTCGTTGTGATCGTGGTGGCATGGTGTGATGATGGTTAAGGTGATGAGATTGAATAGCTATATAGTTCTATGCGCGGGCTGGAAAGCTCGTGGATGCAAGTTTTTGTTGCATTCCTGCAATAGAACCGTTGGTTGTGGTACGGCATGTTGCCATGCGTAATTTATTTCTTTTTGTATTTTTTTTTTTCAAAATTAAAATTTGAATGATAAAAGTATCATAAAATTTTCAACAATGCTTTAACAAATAAATTAAAAATAAAAAGAACATCAAATTTGGTTGAGTATTATCGCAATATTACCTTTAAATTTATCTAATTAATTAGATTAATAGTCTGTTTAATTTTTTTAATAAACTTTGTAACATCTTATATGTTTAATAGATAAGCAACAAATGATATATATAGTATAACTTTTGACATTCATTTATCACATCGTAAGGAGTATATCTATGGATTATTAACACTTATTCGTTGAAATATAGATAAAATATTTTTCCGATTGCTTTTGTCAGCATCGTAATCGTAAAAAGACCATTAAACAATAAAAATGATTTCATAATCAATATTATTAATATTAATGCAAGATATTACTACATGATAGGATTTTATTTGATCTTTAATTTGATACAAATATATAACATATCGAGATATAGAATGAAAGAATAGACAAAACTATAAAAATAATAGAAATAAAATATTCTTTAAAAATTTATATAAACTTGTTCAAATTAATATATAATATGATAAAATAAGTTATTTAAATGTTAAGATCTTTTCGGGCCCAAAATCTACAAATAGTGAGCTTTGGTCTAGTATTTTGTAATTCTTTATTAAGTTTCGCAAACTTTTTCATGTATTCCTCTTTAGTAATACCTTGATTTTCAGTTATTTCTTCAGTTGCAATGTCTGAAGTAGTAAAATTCGTTAATATGTCTAAGATGGTTGTACCAATCTTACCACCATTAGGACCTATAATGAAAGTTCTTTTATCTTTGTTAACTTGTGAAATATTTCGTTGAGAACTAATTAATTCGTCAAGGTTAGAAGTTAAACTTGTGTCAACCCCACGTTCTAAACATATTTTCGCATCTACAATGTTATAAATATATATACATACATATATATGTTAACGTAATGATAAAATATCAAATTTAAAATTAAAATGAAAATTTATTTACGCGTGCGATACAATTCGCTCATTATGGGACCATTCTTTTCGGGCGAAATGTATTCAACCAATTCAATATAACCGCCCGGCTTTGTCACTCTGTAAAATACATTTCTTTTTTAAAAAAACTTTTTTTTTTACAAGAGAGAAAAATAAAATAATTCATTTTTTTATACCTAACGAGTTCTGAAATCACAAAATCCCACTGAATTGCTTTGATAATAAGACCCATAACCTCTTGATGTACGAAATCAAATTCGTCATCAGGAAATGGTAGGCCATTAAATATATCTGCTTCAATGAACTCTAAATTTTCCGGAATTGCCTATTAATAGTACGATAAACATATATTAATTACTTATATTACTTTCTTTACTTTCTTTATATACTTACTTCACTTGGATATACAGATTTTATGTCGATTCCAAAGAAATTTGAATCCTCATATTTATTCGCTAGATCTATCAACCATGTACCCGGCCCACAACTTGAAAATGCATTATATAAAAAATTAAGAAATTTATAAGCACAACTTATATATAAAGGTCAAACATGGTTTGGAAAAATAAAAATGTGGAAGAGCTGCGCCCTTTTTATCATTTAACTCACCCAACATCTAACACTTTGCATTCTCCTTCAATTAATTTTTTTTCAATCGGCGCGGAAAAACTACTTTGAAACGTATGTCTCCTAAAAAAATGGTTAAAATATTGTCTATCAATATCGTCATCGCAATGATTTGACAAATGATATGTGGTTTTGAGCTTTCTTAGGTTTCCTTCTTCTAAGTATTGTAGTTTATATTGTTCGGGTATTCGGGTTGTTGAGGTTCATTTGGTTTCGAAGTACGTTTTTTATAGAAGCATGATAATACTTTACTTTTAAGGGTTGATTTTGTATTGCCCATGGTTTATAATAAAATTAATATTTAAAGATTGTGAATTAGAGTCACTGAAGCATTCTTTAAATAATAATTGTTGAGAAAACCGGATTCGGTTGCAAATCATTGTATAATCTGATATGGTAATCCATCAATATAAATATTTATGCAAAGAGTATACACAAAAATTGTTGACATTACGGTTTCATTGTATTGAAAAAAAGGATGAGATTAAAATATTGATAACATATCAATCATATCAGTCATCCTGCGAGCCTGCGAGAGGTTGATATTTTTATTCCACATCCAATAACTATAAATAAAATTATTTTTAGCATTTTTTTCATCTATTGTAATTGGCTAAATTGGATAAATTCATAATGTGAGAAATACTATTAAGACAGTGTCGGGTTTAGTTTCCAGTTGTTCCGACCTACGTCGACCTACGTCGATAAATTCCTTAACTGTTAAAGTGTCATAATCATTTACTAAAAATATTTAATTTGATTTTGATCTTACTGTATTTTCTCCTCTTAAGCAGGCTAACACGGAAATTAGATTACATATCTTTCATATAAAGTAATGGTATATTAATCCATGTACCCCAGTATTTTTTTCACCCCACGTGATTTTTATAACGTCTAAATTTTGATTGGCTCAATTGATTGTTAGTGTACCAAAATATTGGTAATAGGACAAAGGAATTGTGTCGATATATGTTATATCGTGAAATTATATATAATATCAGTATAATGAACGGGACGAAGGAAAGTCATCGGTATATAAATTATCAGTAATCAAGGTTAGATTATTTGTATCCCACACTTGTTAAATGACACATCCAGTCTTGCAAATCTTGCTTCATTAAACTGAAGTATTAAAATTAATATTATAAAATCTATAAAAAAATGCGTTTATTATAAACAAAAATAGTATACAGTTTAATAACAATATTCCATACTTATGTTCTTTAAGAATATTTAACTTCTTTATCATTTAATATATTTTTAAAAATATTTTTAATATGAAAGAAAAAAAAGAGCTCGTGGGAGAAATAATTTTGTTGTACATGTGGCTTTACGTTACTCATTTAGCCAATCTACGTTCGTAGATTTGGCTGAGTTAACGCTCATATGAATTTTGAAATTATTATTGGTTGGCCAAAAAGTTAGTAATAATACCTCCCATTATAATTTGCTAACGAATTACATGTGGCCAGCTTTTTTTTATATAAACCTTTTTTATATGTATTTTTTTATTATTATGTATCACATGATATTTAATGAAATAAAAAATATAACAAAAGTAAGTTATCTTCTTTTGAATTATTCACTTTGAAAAGGAATTTAGATACTATCCAATATAAATGTGATGATTCTTTTGAGGATTTAGGAACTCAAAAACAGAGAATATTGAACAAAATCATTCCAATAATAGTGATATGAATAGTGAAAGTGATGATGTTGAAGAAACTTTAAAAAGTTAATGATGGTTTTCTATATGAGCGCGCTATGAAAGCTGCCTATTATTCAAGCAGACTATTTGAGGACATTTGTTTTCAGTGTGGAATAGTGCCAGAAAACGAATGTGATGAATTCAATAAAGTTAGTATAAATAAAAGATATTGTGATAATTTCTTAGTCATATGGAAAATCACGTGAAAAATTTTAATATAAAAAAATTATGGATTATTGAAAAGTTGACATGGGCGAGTTACGGAAATCTAAAAATTTTTTTGCTGGCCTAATTTACACAATTAAATTAAAAAAAAGTGTACTATAAAATTAATAAAAATGTCATATTAATATATTTTTAATAATTATTCTTATTGTTTAACATTAATTTTACTTAATAAAGTTTTAATATTTATTTTTTTCTAGAAAATGCAAATTTCATTTTTTTAAATGATAATTTATAAATTTTGTAATATTAAAAATATTTAAGTATAAAAAAATAAAAAAGTAATACTATTCAATAATTTAAATATTTAACAATAAGAAAAAACCCACCTGTTAGCCAAAATTTTTGCGGTAAATCTGTTCATTCATTCTGATATGAAAATTGCAAGGCTGAACTTAAACTATAAAAATAAAAATAAAGTTAGTAAATTATTTTAACAACAATAAAAAAAATTAAATAAAGATATTTAATAAATAATAATAATAATCACCAAAACTCGTCCATTAATTAATCTGCCATATCACGTTCATCTCAAAGTGACCAAATCTAAAATTAAAAAAAAAAGTAATTAATTTGATTAAATTAATAATAATAAGAAGCAAAAAATTCCTTCTTTATCAGATTTATCCTAATGGCATGTCAGCCCGCCCATATTGAGATTGAATCTAAAGGAGAAAAAAAAATAACGATTAGTAATCAAAAAACGAACAAAAAAAAACCCAATAGAGAAGATCACAGGACCTACCATATTTGGCACAGCGTTCTGTTTTGATTTTTTCCTTCCGTTTCAAACCCAAAAACTGAACCTAAAGTAAAAAAATAAATTTAAATTAATAAATTTGTAATATTAATAAAAAAACATTATTTAATAATAGTAATAAGAAAAAAAAACCCTCATTCATTGTTGAACTTGTTATAGCAGCTGATCCATTTGTCCACTCTGAAAAAAAAGCCACAGAGTCAACCCTAAAATTATAAATTTAGCAGCCTAACATGTTTATAATACATTCGCATTATCTTTTTACAGTGAATAAATAATTTTGATATTGAATTATATTTTATCGCCGTTTTCAAAATAATGTAGTAGAGCAAATTAAAGATTACCAGATTACTATATGATTACCGGTGATTACCAGGCGATTACCAATATGATTATTGGTAATCTTTTTCACTTGAATATATGCCCTTACTACACTATATTGAAAACGGCGATAATAATAAAAAAAATTAGTCTGATGAATGTTATTTACAGTATAAGATCTAAAAAGTATTAATTTTTATCCTGAAAAGGTAATGGAGGACGAAGTCCCTCACAAACCGCATATTCTAGTTACACTAAAATTAGTTGATCGTTAGTTGTAACTTTTATGGAAGGATTATTCACTTGGAAACTTAGTTTATTGTTAACGTTTCGTTCATTCATCCAGCCAACCAGGACTTTTCCTTTCGGGCTAACAAACGTCCCATAACTATCCACCCCACGCACAACAAGTTGGTTTATATTGTGGAATTTGTGAGTTTTGGCGGATCATTTTCGGCGCAGTGCTGTGATACTACGGTATGTATCGGTTTCTTTTTTTTTATTTGTCTTATTTAATTTTTTTAATATTTTCATTTTTCGGTTCCAAAAGGAACTGAATTTTTGTTCTTTTATTTATTTTTTTTAGTTATATTTTTTTTTGGTTATTTATCTTTCAGTTATTTTTAAAGATATTCTTCAAAATATTTTTTTTTCTTTATTTTTAATTCTTTTACTTCTTTAGGCCGATCACTTTTGGGTTTAGCTCATTTTTTGTTATTTAATTATTTTTACTAATTGTTACTCTTTTTTGTCTTTCTTTTAGGTCTAGATCAGATTCGGCTAGTTACGGCAAGAATTGAATTTTTTTCGGCAGGACGCTGATAAGCGTTGCTAAATCAATCACGTGACTTGAAAATTTGCTGGTGCAGCTGGGCTAGTTAGGTCCAGATCGGATGCTGCGGTAATTTGGTAACAGTCAATTTTCATATTTTCTTCTTCATTTTTGATTTTTTAATTCTTTTAATTCTTTTTTACTAATCTTTTTTAGTCTTTTTAGGTCAAGATCAGACTCAGAGAGGTGATACGGTACCTTGATAAATGCCATTTTGGAATTTCAAATTTAAATTTACTAATACTTTTTTCTTTTAGAAATCAGGTCAAGCATGTCCGATTTGCTGAATTTGCTGAAAACAAAAAATTTTCAAGAAAGGTACGTAAATAATGTAATGATGATATTAGAAGCAATGAAAAGAATATTTGAAAAGATGACAAGAAATTTATCAATTCATTTAATAAAAGAGAATGGACAAATCAGAGAATCAGAAAATAATAATGTCGAGAAAGATATTAATAATAAGAAAAAGAGATAATTAATCGATTAGAGTGTTATTTTAAATTTTAGATATCTATAATAGTTATCATAAAGAATAAATACAGGAAATTAAGCAACCCCCTGAAAATAAGAAACCCCGGCCCGAATTATAGCGAGTTTGACCAGAATTATGACCACTTTGGCCGGAATTAAGTTCAAAAACTGTTGCTTAATTTCAGAACTATACGGTATCAAAAAAATTTTGGTTGATTATTTAGAATAGACAATTTTTGAACATTTGCATTGCTAGTGTAATGACAGGAGCTTATCCTGGTCATATTAAATCAACATAATAAAAAAAAAGGAATTGGGTTAAGCAGCACTTACTGCTGTGGTATTACAGTACTGTCATGTGATCATCAGGTGTTGGTTCGGAATTGATCGATGGTCCGGAATTTCAA
>JADRCO010003188.1:0-10812 GCA_021464525.1 Rhizophagus sp. LPA8_4_AMF
ACGTTTCAGGCATTTTTCAACTAAGAAAACGAAAACGTTCCAGACGTTTTTACATCAAAAAAATGCCGAAGCATTTTTTTTTAATTAAAATAAGACTAAAAAAAGATTATCAAACCGATTCAGTAAATCAGTTCGATAAGTCATATGACTTACAACCTTAGTGGGCACGAATTAAATTGCAGATCATTGTCGATCATTTTGCAATTCCACGAATTGGCCGATATGTTAATAAAAATACTTTTTATAGGAAAAGTTTTTATATAAGGGGTACTTATGAAGAAGCTGATTGTATATAATTTTTAGATATATTAATTTCTATCAATATTAAACCTAAAAACTTGATTTTACTATTGTTTAATTTGTTTCAATAAGAGGAATCAAATACAGTTAAACCCTATAAAATTATACCTTATGTAATTATACCTTTTTATAAGTATTTATTTTTGTAGAACAGATTTTAGTACTATTAAATTACCTCTATAACAGTTATAATCTCTATTACACAAAAATCTTAATGTATATATTATTTATATTAATATCTGTAATCACCTTATAAATTATAATTCTGGTCACATATTATAATTTTTGGCTAAAATTATAAAATCACATAAATATATATAATAAATCATAATTTTCTTATTAGAAAATTGTGTAATTTTGACTAACACTATATTTGACCAGAATTTTAATATTTCTATAATTTTGGCTAGAATTTAATTTTAGCCAATTTAAAAATCTATATAGAATTACTTGATTAGATAATTATACTACCATCTATCTATATATTATTAATAATCTGATTAAACTGATTCTATTAAATGTAATAATTATATTTTATATTACAGTAAATTATGAATATATACTTTACAAATTTTTTATTTTAATTAAATCTTTTTTTTCATTTATTTTTAAGTTACTAAGTAATATTAATTAGAACAACTTCTTTTATTTAAGCTATAGTTTTTATAAAAATAAATTAATTAAAACAAATTATCTAAAAATTTATTTTATTTATAAAACTAACTAGCTAAAGATATATTCTTATGTTTAATTTTTTATTATAATTATATAGTTGAATAATAACTAAATGCAATATTAAATTTTTATTAAATTTTTACTTTGCCTAAATTTTTAATTTTTTTTAAAAAAAAATCAATTGTAAAGACAAGGAAAATAAGATAAAAGGCTGAAATTTATACACTTAATATTAATCCATTTGGCAACAAATCTACAAAATTTGAAGCAATTACTGGTTTTTATTTATTGCATTTTTGCAATTCCTTACTTATTTAAGTAATTAAAAGTTTAATTTAAAATGAAAAAATACAAGTTTATAAGACTCAAGAAGTCAAATTTTATTTTTATAAATGATTAGTACTTTAAATATACATAATATTATTTTATTTAAATATTAGTGTTAGCATGAGATCACGTGCTAAACTGGTTGATAGTCGTCTGATGCACAATCTCTTGCGTCGACTGAAAATGTAAATATCACCGTACAATTATCGATAATCTATATATTTTTTTTTTGTATCGTAATTTTGTGGGAGTTTTCAGCCTAGAACTAGCCGGCTCAGTCCCTAATTTATATAAAGGTTATTTTAGAACTCAAAAAAATTATCTTAGCGATCTTGTAAAGAATCAAGAAAATGACGTACTGTATATGTAAGTTGTAAACAAAAGTTTCCTTGAAACTTTTATATTTATGAATTACACAATAAAAAATTCTTTAGTAATTAATTCCGATT
Source organism: Rhizophagus sp. LPA8_4_AMF (assembly GCA_021464525.1). Taxonomy (NCBI): domain Eukaryota; kingdom Fungi; phylum Glomeromycota; class Glomeromycetes; order Glomerales; family Glomeraceae; genus Rhizophagus; species Rhizophagus sp. LPA8_4_AMF. The sequence goes on from JADRCO010003188.1 coordinate 1,752, forward strand.
TAGCCAGGGTTCAGACGATGAATCCGGAGATCAAAGAAAACTCTGCTTTAAAATCTTCTACACTGTCATCTCACTTAATCGAAAAATACCAAAGTAGGAGACGAACCAATATCAATGTAATAAGGATAGTAATTTTATACCGATAGAAATTGATAATGGAACATTTTCTCAAAACACCTCAGAAACCCGGATTATTCATAATTTTCTAGGCAAAAATATAGAAGCAACATTAGAAGCAATAACAAAAAAACGCCTAAAAACAAAGATTGATGTTGAAGACAATTTTGTATTACAAGAATCAGATCACTTGAAAGTACAAAAAAGCGGTATATAAACTTCCTCGTGCTATTATAGCACCTCCGATAAAGCCCCTATTATGAAACTCTGATGCAGTTACTGCAATCGTTTCACCTGTATCATCTATAACCGCACAATTTTGGACAGAAAAATTTCGCCGAAATTTTTTGTGATAATCAGAATCTCGTGAAAGATTTGGAAAGATAGCTTAGCGAGTGAGATGAAGGTTTCAAATTTACGAGCAAAGAATGAATGGCTGCATTGTTAAATTACTAGTTCTCCCGGAATTTACATTGCAAATACTCAAAGGTTGAGCTTAACAAAGAGAATTAGAGTCCATCAAAATAGCAAAAAAAAAAAATATGTTCAATGATAAAGCTTCAAGGACAAAAAATTGAAATCGATGGTAATACTTGCTGATATTAGAAACTACTTCAATTCATATAATTTGCATCTGCATGATGTGAACTTCGAGTTAAACAAGCCAGATCAAGAATTATGACAATTATTGCAACTAGGAATAATTTACTAATTCAACCAACGTGTGGACGAATTCATTAGAAAGCCAACTCTGACATTGAACTTGCTCATAAAAGATTAATCATGAGTGTTAATTATGTATGAAATAAAAATTTAACCGAAAAGTTAGCTTAGAAAAACTTAAGTCTCTGGAATCTTTTGTAAAAAGCTGCTGGTGTAATGTCGTAATGAGATGCCGTATAGGTGATAAAGAATTCATGAGAATGGAATCTTACACTACTGTTAATAATTTACGTGATCAAAATATCCATCAAGCTAATCTGAAAATTTTGCAACTAAGTTCATAGTAAAAGTCCGTAGCTCGCAAAAGATAATATTCCGCTCGAAATTGAAGAAAGACCGCCTTAAAGAGAGAATAATACTAAATCCTCAGTTAGAATGTGAATAATGTACAATGATTTATTTGATCGACTCAAATTACTTGTTGTTGGTTCAGGAATCAGGATTGGTAAAAAACAAAAAGGAAAAAATTAGAACTAAATAGCAAGATCCGACTAAGAACTTGACGAATTGCCTAAGCTCTTGGCCTTTTGTGAATAGCAAGGAGACAATTTGGCTATAATTTTCAAGCTGGTTAGAACAAACTCTAAAATTAAAGTTTCCCCGTCTATTGAAAAAAAGTTCGAAGTCTAATTTTACTTAAAAAAGTTCCTCTGGTAGAAGCGAAGATCGTGAAAGCTATATTCATCCCGCGTGACTGCAAAAGACGCATCAGGGATTTGGAAACAGGGTGTATGAAAATGAAAAAAAAATATGGAAAGATTTATACGCGGAAAATACTGATGGCCAAAAATCGGACCAATCTAGTTTCATTCTGTTCCGTCGTGACTTTGTAGTCCACCAATCCATTCGTACTTTTATTAAACCTTTAGTGACCAAAAAACTGAGGGCATCAATGATGATAATCTTGCAAAGGTTCGCTTCTTTCGCGGCGGCGTACGTGTAAACAAATTTATTAATATAATCGAAGGTTGTGTTACTACTCGCTGGACAATTGATTCAAAAACAACTGGAATAACAAATGAATCTTCGAATGGTCTTAAAGAAAATACGATAGAAAAAAAGATTCAACCTGGAATAATATTTAATTTACAAAGTAATGTTTCTGGAACGATGGACAACACGACAATCAACATTGTCGTAGAATAAGACAATATCACTTTGTGAGCAAGAAGGGCAGATCATATGATGAAAATTAACTGGCTTAAACGGTGCATATGAGAGTAAAATAGTTAATTTTTGTAGTGTTGGTTGCCGTAAATAGTTGGAAAGACTAAAGTCAAGTAATTATAATGGTTGTAAATCAAAATTACCATCTTTTAGCTAACCACAATAGTGTAGTATTTACAGCCTATTTACTACGTTTATAATATTACACCCACTAAGGTTGTAATTTAAAATATAATAATTATTACTTACGGCGACCAACCTTAAATTTTAGTCGAACCTTCTTCAAGTATGCATTTTTTTTTATTTTGTTCTATTTTGTTTATTTGTTTATTTATTTTTTTATTTGCTTATTTCCAAGTTCCACAATTTTTTTGTTTACTCACTTAGAATTACTTCGTTCTCAAAAAACCACAGAATACTTTTTGCAAACTTATTAATTAGGGCTGGATACGAGATGAAATTAAAAAAAAGCAAAAACGATGATGAAAGACTAAGTTTTTTAAAAACTTGTTCATAATTGGAATTTGAAAGATACATAAAGATTTAGAATAATAGATCACGTACGTCCAGTGTTGATTTCATTATCCACCGTGCCATTTTCAACATTTCACCAAAAATTTTAACGCGCTGTCTGAGAATTGTTTAAATAAAAACCGAAATTATAATTAAATTGTGGAATTTAAAGGAAAATGCATGAGACATTTAAGGTAACTCACTAATTCTACATCAATTCTTTTATCATTACTACTATTTACTTATACTTCGTATGGAATGATTAGACATCTATAATTGTAATGGATGTTGATTAATCAATTGCAACGGGATCAGCTGACAGTACAGTAAAAGTAAGGGATATAGAATGTACACATAAGTTTGGTGAACATGGGGATGTTAATTTCTGATGCTGATGATTGTATGGATTTATTGAGAAGAAGGTAAATTATTTTAGAAAATTTTTCAATTTTTGCTCAGGAAGAAACAATTTTAATTCGGTTTTCTTTGATTGTTTAGTTATGGATCTATATGAAATGTCATGTCATGAATTAGAGACTTCTAATGATGTTAAATATTTATTAAGCGGGATGATTTCCGAGGGTTTCATAGGGAATGTAAAACTAAAGCCGAATCTCATGATGGTTTATGAATACTTACATTTGGCAACAGTCAAGATTTAGTTACAAATCTTCGGGATTTGTAAAGTTGGTCAAAACTTTTCAATATACAAGGTATTATGAGTAAATTTTTTAAATTCGAAATTCTTGTTTTTATATTTACATATCCGAAGTTAAGAATAGTGTTGGAAAGAATTATTTATTTTATACTGATGGTGATGATAAATTAATTTTATTCGTAGGAATTACCATTGTCATATACATTATTAATAGTCTGTGTTTGAAATTCAATGTGCGAAGTTTGCGCGCGCGGAACTCGCACAAATTTTTGTGCACAATGCACACGAAAACTTTGTATGTACTTCCGCGCATTATGATAAGGCATTTAATAATGCGAAATATAATAATAATGCTTTATTTACAATTTTCAAACTCTTCTTTTTAAAAAGCTAAATCAACCAGGACTAGTTAATTCTGCATACCTACCAACTTCGATTCCTTAAAGGACTGCTGGAGAAAATCCATTGATGTCTAGAATCTGGTATTATATCAATAGTTTATTTTAATTAATTCACTTTTTTTTTGATCGAGAAAGATCAATATTAAACTACGAGAATGGTCTAAGATTATTTGGTTTTGTTCAATTCGTTTAATTAATTCAAACGTTGATTAAATTTTAATTTAGGAATCAATGTATCATGGAATGTATATATATATATATATATATATATACAGGCGCTTCAATTTCTCAAAAATTTCAACACGATAGAGAATTTACATCTCAAAAGAGTGAATTCCCTGTTTCAAGAAGTAGATATAATGTCGAATAATTCATCCGCAACAAGAATGAGTTTAGGCTATGCAAACATAGCAAATGCTATTACCCTTACCAAATACGCCAAAGAACACAAAACGATGTGAAACAGACATTGTTCAAAATTTACCTGCAGAAATTTTAATTCAAATATTTGATAATATGATTTAATGAGGTGATAGGTTAAGAAGTGCTTCATCGTAAGAATTTACTATTGACGATTTTCCAGCTAAACGAGCAATTTAAGAAGTTGGATCACAGGCTGCTAGTGTCACAAAACCATTTGACAAACTTTAACAAAATATTGTGAATGGATCAAGTAATGGGCAACAGATATATCATCATTAAGCATTCGGGATGATAGAATAAGCAGTGATGCGTTAACGTAGTTAAATTTAAAATGAAAATATGATAAGAATTTTAGTTAAGTTTGATTCTCAATAATTGGGATTTTGCGTACGATGTAAATCCTAAGGCGGAATAAGGCCACCGATTCAATCACAGACGAATTTCGTTTCCGAACAAGACAAAAAGGTGTGTGATATTAGCAAAAATATTATACCATTTATCGTAACCTCACCCTCATCCTCGAGATTGACGTTCGCGACTAACTAATGATGTTAGAGAAAATTAATCGAGAAAAGGTAATTATTTATTTTATTTTGTTTGTTTGTTTTTTTAAAAAAAGTATTTCATAAAATCTGATATATATCTATTAGTGGGGGAAGAAGTAAACATATTCATTGAAGAAGACACTCTATGAACTACTCGCGTCAATAAACATTGAAATGCTATAACTCACGAGGACTTGAAGCCCAGTGAAAATTTAATAGTAATCTGTTAATTCAATCAACGGTATGATTTGCTTTTGATAAAATTATTATTATTATGAATCAAATAATAAATAGAATTTACTTTTTAATATTAGTACATATGTAGCAAATCCTAAAGTAAGTCAAGGTGCTGTTGCCTCATTTTTTAGTACAAAATATCCTGGACTAGATATCCAAAGGACAACTAGTAATAAAACGTGGAAGGATCATCAAAAATGGTTAGCGGTACTTTCTACTTCACAGACTGCACGTACTTTTTGGCAACGTTCTGTTCAGTTTCCAGTACTTGATATGGCTATGCAAATTTGGACTTCACAAGCAGTAGCTAGTGGAGTTCCTTTAACTGATGGAATATTACAACAAAAAGGGTTAGAACTTGCCAAAAGGTTAAATATTGAAGGCCAATTAAGTTGTGCTAATGGCTGGGTGTATAAATTTAAATTGCGTAATAGTCTTCAAATAGTTCATGTTTCAGGGAAGCTAAAAGTGCGCCGCTTGAAAGTCTTTCAGAAGAACGTATACGTTTACGTGCACTTTTAACTAAATATGATGAAGATATTTATAATGCTGATGAGACACGCTTTTTTTGAATGGAACCAAATTAGTACTGGAGCAGTTGCTGGACGTAAAAAAGTAAGAATATTTTAATTTTATATTATAAAATATAATAAAAATATTGTTTAATTATAATTAGACATTGATTTTTTATTTATTTATAGTATAAAAGCTGGGCTCTATTCTTTTTTGTGCTAATACTACAGGCTCTCATAAATTTTAGCCTCTTGTAATTGGAAAATCATTTAACCCTCGATGCTTTAAAAATTAGCTCTTCCTGTGGTTTTATCATGTTAATTCAAAGCATGGATGAGATCTGGTATTTTTATTGAATGGTTAAAGACTTAAAGCATTTAAAAAATTATTTTCGTACATTAGATTGAAAGGTTTTACTATTTATTGATAATACAGGCTTCCATTTTAACTCAAAAAGACATGAAATAGAAGATGATCATATTAAAAATGAGGAAAGATAGATGAATATGATAACGAACAAGAATCAAGTCAAAATCATAGGCACAACAGCTCATTTTCAACCTATGGATGCGGGCATTATTCATAGTTTTAAAGTCAAATACAAGCAGTAGTTTTGTAAACACTTAATTCGTCAATTTGAATCTGGAATAGATTATGTGAAGTAAGTTATAAAACTATTTTTTTTTAAATAAAATAATAATTAATCTTAATTATTATATTTAGTAACAGGTTAAATATTAAGGAAGCGACTGTTTATATTGCTGAAGGGTGAAATAATGTTACTCAAAAAACAATACGAAATTATTGGATTAAAATCCATGATGTAGATGAAGAAGTTTCTGAATTAAGTGTAGATGATGATGAAATTGAGCCAGAGTCTGATAATGTAATAGGATACTTGATCATGAAATTCTGATCTTACTGATGAAGAAATTATTCAAGTTGATTAATCAAGAAGTAGATGATGATGAAATACTTGCAATATTGGTAAAAAAAGCAGCTAGTGGACTATTAATTTTTTTGACAATATATTATATTGAATTTATTTACAGGTAGTTAGAATAAAAGTGTTTAATTCGAAAAGCGAAGTATACTTAATTTATTTCTTAATGATTGTGGTATGGAATAATTGTATTTTTTTTATGTTTTAATGTAATAGAGTAATGCAAATTTTATTTTTACGGTAATAGGGTAGTTACTCATAGTTTTTCAAAATAAGGTGTATAAGTTGTACGCATTTTTTTGATACGCGATCATGTAAGTTAAAAATGGCTAAATTGGGAGGTAGGTAGGATGGGAGTAGGAGAGGGAAGGTGGAAAATTTTAAAGTTTTTCATGCATTTATTATTGAAAGTTAGCAATAATTTCAGTTATAACAAAACTTCATGAATTTTCATTCAATTATTACAATCAAAAATTCATTAAAAAGGTAATGAATTAAATCTACACGTTAATGATACAATTATAATTTAGTTTATATATGTAAATAATAATATATAATAACTTAAAAAAATGACAAATTTATTAAAATTTATTAATATTTTATTTAAAATTATATAATAAAATTTTTTTGTATAAATCGAAAATTATATCTATTGCATGTGACTATATAAAAATTTCTTGCTATAAGCACACCTCTTTATAGTCACACCTGAGGGATATGATGATTATAAAGGGGTCAAATGTGTAACTAAATTATGTCACAAATATCTTATGATTTAACTGATTTAACTATATATTGCGTCTAGGCTACATAATATTACTATTTTACACTTATTTCTTGTTAAACAAAAAAATTAATGATTGAGGAAATTGAGAAATTGAGAAAATTAAATAATCTTTACAATTGTCTATTAAAATATTTTTATATTTTTCTTTTAAAAAAATATTTTTTTTTATTAATAGTATCTATAATTTGTAGAATATGTCACAATAAATTTTTATTCCACGAATTTTTCTTTTACAATAAACGATCGATAATCCTTTAAGTAAATTAAACTTTACATCCTTATTTAAATATCCCTACGGAATCTAAAATCTTTTTTAGGAAAAAAATCAGTTTGATTTTTGATACTCTCGAAATCTTTAATTAATAAAAAAGAATTTACCAGTTTTCGCGCAGAAATTAAATTTTTAATGTACTGTAAATTAGTTTGAAATTAATATTGTTCATATTATGTGTAGTGTTTCTCATGATTGTGCATAATAAAATCTAAGAAAGAAACAAATTTGTACTTTGTTACTTTCCGGCATTAACATTTAGGTTCTGGTCCAATTCTGAAGAATAAAATTTTCTTATTTTGATAAAAATTCCTAACGTGTATTTTTATTTTATTTGGTAAAAATTTTCAGGAGATTTTTATCTGTTTGATAATGGAAATAATGAATTACATAAAGATAGATAAGTTTAGCTTATCGTGACATTATTTACCTGTTTCTGAAACATCCGTATTCCATAATCACCAATGATAAGAATGATAAAATGGTAATGCGATAACATAAGTTTCTCAATTAATTATGAATGATCGATACTGGGAATTTTTCAAAAATTATATCCACTATTTTCTGTATAAGCCGTAGGCATACATAACAGAGATTCTAACATAGTACAGATTAATTAGGATAATATATCGCATAAATGTTTAATAATTTTAACACATAATGCAGTTGAGGCATGGTGTATTCTGGGTGGAGTTAAAGTCGCATCAAATAATTAAATATATGCTGCCATATTTAAGTAAAATTTAAAAGTAGCTTCTATCGTTAGAAAATGTGATACGTCTACATCTTACCTTTTTTTTTTTAAAAAAAAAAAGACAATCAACAGTCCAGAATTTTAATTTAGAATTTTTTGTTCATAAATTTTAATCTTACACAAATAATTCACAAATAATTTGATCAATTAATTTAATTACAAAAATAATGACTCGAAACAAGAATTTTTCTAAATTTTACGTAATACTATGTAGTATATTCTTTTCTCACGATGATCTCTATATTATTACGATTACGCGTTTTATGATTAAACGTTTCAATAAGTCTACTTTAAGAAGTAAGAACCCTTTTTATTTGAATTTCTTAGCGAAATTACAAAAAAACATTTTAAAATAACAAATACGCAAATTCATACAAAATATTCATTCTCGTCTTTTAACTACAAAATTTTCTTTTCTATATTAAATTCAAAATTTTAAAAAATTTATTTGAAAAATTCCGTGAATATTCTATATTTTACGGAAGAAAAATGGAATATATATATATATTTTATGGAGATTTACACAAAATTCATCATTGTCTCAAAATTCTTATTTCAAATTATTTTTGTAAATTATAAATCCCTATCATATCATCTGACTTAAACCGCTCTTTTATTCATTTATACAAAAGGATAAAACTTTTCTTTTCTTTAATTCCGTCCATTGAATAACATAAATTAAAAATCTATTAAAATTAATCTAAATTCATTAAAAATAATCGAAGAAAAATCCCGCTACTTTATTTATAAAAAAAAAAGATCACTTTCCAAACAACCTCTCCATTTGATTGTTATGATAGAATCAATTATTTCAGTATAATCTTCGATTTTTGGGAGATTTATATTTAGTCTAACTATTTAAAATTTGGATAAAAATGTTAGCGAAAATTAATGAAATCTTTTTGATTTTTTCAAGAAACATGAAACATAAGTTATCTACTAGGAAAACGGAAACCGTTAAAGTCCGTCGCGCTCATTTACTTGGTATCTTTTTTTATTAAAAAAAAAA
>JADRCO010003189.1:0-10809 GCA_021464525.1 Rhizophagus sp. LPA8_4_AMF
TTTATTTTTAAATATTTTTTTTTATTTTTTTTTTTTTTTAAGATCTTAAAAAAAAAGAGAGAAAAAAATCTAAGAAATATCACATCGAAAAAAAAAAATAATTTTTTAAAACATGCAAATATAGAGTTTTCGATTTATATTCATGTGATTATTCACATGAATCGTTCTTTAAATTGAGTTGCAATATCACGATTTATGCTTTACCGAGATTGAAATAAACTAATCTTTGACATTTTATCATCTTGCATAATCGAAAAAGGAGGATTAAGCGGTGCAAAGTACATCGTAACACCGCAGTAAATAACAGTAAATAACAGTAAAATAACAGTAAATTTGCAGTAAATAAATTAACGGATCGACCAATTTTAGATTGATCCGATCCATAAAAAAAAAAGATTATTCGAATCTCTTATAATAAAGTATTTTATTCGTAAAAAAAAAAAAAAAAAATTAGAAAAAGAAAAAAAAAATGGCACAATTCATCCTATCATCTTTTCGTGGTCATTTAACAAATAATGCAACGAAAATTTCATTTAAAACATCTTTACTTCGTCCATTATTATTAAATAATAATTTATCAACAGCCACACCAAATAATAATGCTATACAAAATATTACAGTTTATGGTTCAGGACTTATGGGAGCTGGTATAGTTCAAGTAGCAGCACAAAATGGGTTTAAAGTAACTATGGTAGATATAGAACAAGTATTTATTGATAAAGGAAAAAAGATAATTGATGCATCATTATCTAGGGTAGCAAAAAAACAGTTTAAAGATGATGAAAATTCACAAAAATCTTTTATAGAAACTACTTGGTCAAATATTAAAACTGAAACTAATAGTGAAAAAGGTGCTGAAAATACTGATTTAATTATTGAAGCTATAGTAGAAAAATTAGAAACAAAACAAAATTTATTTAAAAAATTAGATAAAATAGCTAAATCTAATACAATTTTTGCTTCAAATACAAGTAGTTTACCTATATCAGAAATTTCTAAAATAACTGAAAGGCAAGATAGATTTGCTGGTTTACATTTTTTTAATCCTGTACCTCAAATGAAATTGGTTGAAATTATTAAAAATGATCAAACTAGTGAAGATACTTATCAAAAATTAGTTGATGTTACAAAGAGAATGAAAAAAACTCCAGTAACTTGTAAAGATACTCCTGGGTATGTATGTTAATAATAATAATAGTAATAATCAAAAGATTAGTATACATTTTAATAAAAAAAAAATTAAATTATCACTTTTGTTTTTTTTTAGATTTATTGTAAATCGATTGCTTGTACCCTATTTAATGGAAGCTATCCGTCTTGCTGAACGAGGTGATGCTACTGCTGAAGATATTGATACTGCCATGAAATTAGGTGCTGGAATGCCAATGGGTCCATTTGAATTATCTGATGTAAGTTTAATATTATTAAGCTTTTAAGAAAATTTGTTCGAATTAATAATTAAACCAAATTATTTATTTTTTTTTTTGTCTTACTTTAAATATCTTAGTTCGTAGGATTAGATACTCTTAAATCTATTGTGGATGGATGGCGTAAAGATGGAAAAATTGATGATGGTCTTGTCGCTCCCGTTAAAAAGTTGGATGATTTAGTTAAAGAAGGCAAACTTGGTAGAAAAACTGGTGCAGGATTTTACGCATATTAGATCAATATTTGAAAAATATACATTATTATTAATATTATAAATATTATTGCTAAAAAAAAAAAAAAATTTTTTTTGGGTAAAATTATATTGTTTTTTGTAATACGAGAATTACAATAAAAATTCTTCACAATTTTATTACTATATGTATATTTTAAGTGTTCTTAATTAAATATTTAATTTGTTGATTGAAAATTTTTTAAATTTTCACACAAATTTGATATCAAAAAAAGTACAAAGCTTTTTATTATATAAATAAATTTTTTTTTTTTGTATGTTTAATAATATACACTAATAAAATTTAACTCAAAAAAAAAAAATTTGAAAAAAAAAGTTCTAAGGTTAAATAATAAAGAGTGAATGTAAATTCTTAAGTTTTTTGTCCAAAAGTATACAAATATAATTTTGATAATGCTAATTAAGTGATTTTTTTTTTTTGTGTATATATAACAAGTATAATGAGTACACAGTTAAACCTCACTTTTATAATGTCCGAAAAGAATTTAAATGAAAAATGTTCTATATGAATAAATAAATAAATAAAATAAAACTTACAAACTTACTATTGATTACCACTCTCAATAACACAATTATAGGTAAATTTTACCTTAAGAATTATTATTAAATTTTTTTTTTTTAATCGTTAATCATCTTTTTTAACTAAACCAACAAGTTCCTTTGTAAATTTAGCTATTTCAAATGAAGCACCTGCCAATCGCTGTTTTGAAGTCTTATTTGACATAAAGTCCGTACTATCTTTGGCTATTGAGTCTTTCATTTCTTCTAATTTATCAACATTATTTTCCAATTCTTTCAGTATAATATCACCTCTTGTTCGATATAATGCTCCAGCAGATGATTTAAATGAATCTTGACAAACTGTAATAACCGTCAACACTATTGATGTAATTGTGCTGATATTGTCGGTTAGATCGCTACCTGTACTATATGTTGCACCGCGGATAGCCTGTAAGAGAGTATGAATTGCTTGTACGATGGCCTCTGTTTGACGTTCCAAGAAATCCTTTACATTGACGACATAAAAATTAGAATCGAAATTTAAAATAAAATACTTCATTGTAAGAAATTTACCTTTAACTCATCAATATCTACTGATTTACCCCCATTCACTTGACTATCTGAGTCATAATTCATTTCATTCTGACTATTTTTGGTTCTAAGAGGGGCTATTTCGGAACTAAAATTATTTGTAGGCAAAGGTTCTGACGGAATTTTAAAAGGATAAGAATCTGGGTTAAGATTATTGTTCTGACCACGCTCACGTCTAAGTTTAACAGCTTTCACCAAATCGACAATAGTTACGGTCAGATGACCCGCTGAGGCATCCAATAAACTAACTGGTGATATACCATATCCAGTTGCATGATTTTTGGCGGATGTCATAAGATTCTTAAGTGTTACCGAAAGCCTTGCTTTACAAGCATCAAGATTCGATTTATCTTCTGTATTCATATATGCACCTTTGCGTTGCTCGTAATTATCAACCTCTTCAGTTATACTCTTACAAGCAATAACAATTGACTTCATAGCCATAAGAACATTTGTTGGATCATCGGATCTAAAAAGAAAAATTAATTAAGTGATATAATAATTGAAATCAACAGTAAAAATGTGTGTCACACCTTCCAGAGATTAACAAGTCATTTATTGCAACTTGATAAGAAACAATTTTAGATTCCTCGATCCCACCATCGGGTGTTGGGGCTAATGAATTATCCTTCGCAATATCAACTTTAGGCGCCTCTTTGTAGAAAGTTGAAGTTGCTACAATATAATAAACATACATATTTAGTGTTAGATAAAAAAAAAAAAAAATCTTAAAATCAATTTATCAAAAAAATTCTTTGTTATACCTTTCAAATTCCTTAATTCAGTCCTTATCTTTTCATATTTATTTTTCCAATCATTTATTTCTTCCGTCAAAGACCTGATCTTTGCAGCATCTTCTTCCTTTTCAGCACACAATTCTTCATTTCGCTTCGAAATTTCTTTAATTTCTTCTAATAAACCAGTTGCCTCTTTTTGAACGTCATTAGCGACCTAAAAGTGGACGATATAGAATTAATAAAATTAATCATATCGAACTAAAAGAAAGTTCTTAATTCAAACCTCTTGCTGTTGATGATGGTCTTCAGTTAATTTATCAAATTCACGTTCTAATTCAGTCATCTTTGCTGTTTGCTTCTTGTTAATTTGCTTTTGTTCTTCAAGTTGTTTTTCAAGTTCTCTTACTCTAGCACTATCATCGTCAGTGCCAACTTCTTTTGTCTTTTTTTTTTTTAAAAAAAAAAAAAGTCATATTTATTTTTTTTTTTATAAAAGTTTAAACTGAAATTATAAATTTATATCTACCGAAAGTTCATTTTCCAATTCTTTTACTCGTTTTTGAAGATTAGCCACACGTAACTCGTATTCTGATTTAACTTTTTCAACTTCAGTATAAGGCTATTTCCAAAACAATAAAAAATTTTTTAATCTAAGATTTAGCAAAAATTCCATATCAGTAAAAAACATAATAATTAAACTTACAAAAGTCTGTACTTGAGGTTGTTTTGGAGAGGAGCTTGCACTTCCGCTTGTCTTTTTATCAATCATATCACCCAAGTCGGCCATCAAACTGTCAAGAGAAGCAAAATTGACAGCATCGGGGGGTTTATTACTTTTTTGACTGTTGACAGTATCTCTATTTTGTGTATTTTTACTTGACATGCTACTCATACTACTAATGCTCATTCCATTTGCATAGCGGCGTCCAAAATCAGAAACGGATGAAGCAGAAGATTGGGTACGACTACGCGGAGATCGTGGAGAACCATACTCTGGTGGCATACCCTCAGGTACGGGAGGATAATTATTAGTATTGTTATTATTTGTTGGAGATGAAGAAGATTGTGGGTTTGTGACTTCGGAATCATTATTATTGATTTTTTGCATTTCTGGTTGTTTTTGAACATGATAATCTACAGAAATAGTTTCTTGTACTAAAGTACTAATTTCTGGTACGATGTTATTAGCTCTTGACGTTTGAGATTTGACTCCGTCAGATGGTATTTTGTTTTGTTGGGAATTTTGTTGAGGAATTTGTGGTTGAGGCGTTGAATTATTCGATCTTGATGATGTTGGTGTTGATGGGAACTAGCATATTATTGCATAAACAACAAATAAATACATATATAAAAAAAAAAAATTTGCTAAGAATAAAAATGAAAACATCAATTTACCTCCATATCTTTGAGTTCAGGATATCTACGTTCTAATTCATAATAAACATCACTTGCTAAATCTTTAAATCGGTTCTGAGGTAAGGTAGCTAATTTTTGTCGTGCTTGATTTCTCTTTGGATGAAATTCATCACGTACGGGAAGAAATGGAACTAGAAAATTGGATTTCAAATATGAAGGATCAAAAAATTTAATTAATTAATTTTTAAACAAAAAATATTAAAATTAAATATTTTATAGTACCTTCATTCGTATCCATTAATCTTCTAGTTAATTCATCATATACATCTGTGGAAAGTTCTTGAAATTGTACTTTCGTAAGTCTCGTTAACTTTTCTCTGGCATTCGTTCTTGAGCCATTTGCTTGCTCTATAATAAATTATAAAAAGTATAAATGATTTTAGTAAGTGAAAAAAATAAATCTAACGTTAGACTAAGTAAAAACACTTTGTATTTGAAGATCGCAAAGCAGGGTTGCAATCTAAGTGTTACAAAAATAATCAAATCAAAGAAATTCAGTAAATCTATATTTCGAGGGTAACATACCCCGGGAAAGATGTCTGAAAAGATATTTTTTTAAGGCCTCGTAGTGAGTGATGGCAATTTCCATGGGGCTTGCCATTGTATTAAAAATTTTATCTTTTGAATATGAAAAATCTATATAAGATATAGGAATAAACAACCCGTCAACGGGTAAAGAATGCAACTATTTTTTTTTTATCAAAAAGAAGTGAGTGTAATAGAGTAGGTTTGTATGTTGTGTTAGTTGCAAATGAATGAGGGTGTAATTTTTTGTTCGGGTAAAAAACCTTAGATAGTTATATCATTAGGATTATGTAACCTCATTTATTTCCAAACAAAGTAAATTACAAACTAAACAAGGAAATGGAAAGTATTTACAATATTTGTATTACCTAACAGTAAATCAAGCCGAATTTATTGGTACGGAATTTTTTACAAAATTGGAATTGTTAGTGGAATTTCCGTTTAATATTCATACAATTATTATTTTTTACTCTTTTTCAGTGATATATTTGTCACACGCAACATCATGGCAACTCCAAAAGTTATTCTTAATAGAAATTACGGAAGATTTACGCTATTTATTAATTTGTAAAAAGAATTTTCACCTGATCTCAAATGCAAAATATATGCCAATCGATTATTTATATTTTCGTCTACTGTTTCATGTTGTTGATTAAATCTATTTAAACTAATGCATATATCAAATAAAGCACCATTCTCCTTCGTTTGATCGTTTGATGCAAATAGAAACATTTTTTTAAACATGGATGTATAATAAATCAACCACTTCGATTTTACAAATGTTTCTTAGACCCTACTTTCACTTTTTTTTTAAATTAATTACACATTTTTTTAGGCGATCGAGACTAATAATTCAATTAAGATGGCCAGAAATGACGTAATTTAAATTAATTAGGATTTTTTTAACCCCACCCATTTTAGGAAATTCAAAATTAAAACATAATTCTGGCCAGAATTATATTAATAACTATAAGTGTCTAAAAATGGACAATGTATAACATCATCATGGTCTTAACCCTTTAAATAATTTTTGGTCTAATGATCAGCATTAGTGGGGTTGTTGGTACAGCTGATCATTTGGTCCACAACAGTTTTTATGCCCAAATTATTTTTATATTATGGTCTAGGTTAAAAATGTATATCACAATTATCACATGATCTAAATTCAAAAAATAAACAATTGGTTCATAATAAATTTTGAAAATTGGGAATTTAATAAATATTTTTTATTACTATTATTTTCATAATAGTGTATATAAAAAAACTCTTTTATCAAAAATTTTAAATCTGACAAGCATGAGTGGACAGTTACACTTTAACACTTGCAATAATAAGTTTATTTTGGTTTCTTTGAATTTTGAAACTAAATTATTATGTATTATTTGAAACTTCTTTCATTTAAAGTTTGTGATTTTACTAACATGTACACAGATATCCATTAAATTAACTGGCTTTTGTTAGGGTGTTGAACAAATAAAGTTGTTTGTATACATGCTGCCAAAATTAATTTAGAATGCCATATTATATTAAATTAAT
Organism: Rhizophagus sp. LPA8_4_AMF; assembly: GCA_021464525.1. Lineage (NCBI taxonomy): Eukaryota > Fungi > Glomeromycota > Glomeromycetes > Glomerales > Glomeraceae > Rhizophagus > Rhizophagus sp. LPA8_4_AMF. The sequence goes on from JADRCO010003189.1 coordinate 6,985, forward strand.
TTGGGATTTGGGATTTGGCACTATAGTAATTTTTAAAATAGTAATTTGGGATTTGGGATTTTATATTTGAATTTGGGCAACATGTATAGTTGTTTGAGTTATTAGATTTACAAAATTTCAATGGAAATCTGTGAAGCTATAATAATGGTATTTTTTTTAATATAAGGTTATTTTATAAAGAAAAATATTCTTTATCCAGTTGTCAAAATAAAAATAAGTCTTGTGACTCTTGAATCTTGACAATCTGCCGTATCACATTATAAACCAATCACATTTAGGAAGACCCTATCCTATAAAAAAGTTAATACTGTACTTATCTTTTGCTTAAAATTAAAATATAAAGAACCGGAGGTCTAGGTTAAGGACGCTCTTTCGAAAATTTTATTATACAAAATCTGAAATGATTATAAAAAAAAGAAGCGATTTACATATTGAATTTACATAAAAAGACTTTCTAATGCCAAAATCAGGTGGTTTGTGTATAGAGGTGACCGGTTATGCAATCGGTGACGGTTAGACAGCACATACCATTTTTATTGTATTTAAATGCCTTATCTATAATCTTTCGTGCGACGCTTTATGCATATTTTTTGATATAAATAATCATCATTCTCACTCAAATTCGGTCACGATTAGTTAACATGGTATGATGATAATTTTTTTTTTCTCTTGTATTATATTAAAGAATTGAATTAATTGAAAAAAAATTTTTAGGGAGTCGAAATTATAACTGACCCAAATAACACTATATACGTTAGTATATTATTGGAGATAGAATTTTAACTATTAATTAGTAATGGAATAATTTAATTTATTTTATTTTTTTAATATTTAGGGAGCACCTGCCAATTACGTTCGTATATACTTTTTTTTCTGAAAATATAGGTTTCTTTTACAAAATTAATAATTTTTTTTTTTAAAAAAAAAACACTTTTCAGGGCAAAAATGAAAAACCTGTTCGTATATATATATATATATATTTTCTGAAAATAGTTTTCTTTGATGAAATTAATAATTTTTTTTTTTTAAAAAATCACTTTTCAGGGCGATAATGAAAATTCTGTTCGTATATATATAAATATTTTTTTTCTGAACATAGTTTTCTTTGATGAAATTAATAACTGTTATTTATTTGTTTGTGATATTTAGGAACCCGATGATTTTGTTCGTATACATTTTTTTCTGAACATAAAGTTTTTCTTTTGATTAGTAATATTTAAATAATAATTTTATTAATTTTTCCTTTTTAATATTCAGAAATTTCAACCCGGTGACAATGTGGTAAGATATCTTTATAGACCTGTTCGAACTTTTAACATAATTTTAATTTTAATTTTTTTTTTTTTTTGAATAATAGAATTTTCCAAAAGTGGTATGTTATACTTTCATCGAAATTTATTTCTCGAATAATATTATTATAATATTTTTCATTTTTCTGATATTATAGGGAGATGAAGTCACCATCAACTGTAAGTTTAATTAATCGTGGTACTATTATTGTTTATTCTACTTATTAATTTATGCTTATTCTTTTAAAGATACTGGATACCTTATAAATCCGAAATATCCGAAACCCAATGAAAAAATTAAGGGGATTCCTTTCGATTCTTCAATTACCCGAAATAAACCACTCAATTGCAAAGTCGGTGTTGGTCAACTGATTAGAGGTATGCTATATAAAACCTGGAGGCTGGAGCATTATTATAGATAATTAGATACTTAAATTAATTAAATTTAGGTTGGGATGAAGGTATTCTTAGGCTCAGTCTTGGACAAAAGGCTACACTTGCCATCACTTCAGATTACGGATACGGTAGGGTTGGCTTTGGTGCAGTTGTAAGTATTATTCGAAAATTTTTTTTTCAATTCACACTTACATCGAAACTTTATTTTACAAATTAATCTTGTCCTCTGTTAATTAGATCCCACCTAATTCAGATTTGATATTGTAAGTAAAATAATGTAACAAATATCACATTTATTTAATATCATTGTCAAATTTAGTTGACTTTTTTTTTATTCAAAAATAGTGATGTTGAACTTATTGGAATAAATGACTTATTTATAAATCCACCAACACCACCACCATCATCGGAGCAACAAAAGCAATCAGAATAAGAAGATATATTTTATTATTTGTTTCTAATCAAATAATTATGAAAATGAATAAATAAATACAAATATCATTATAAGTTTATTAATATTTTAATTTCAATGATGGAACAAAAAGTTAAAAGGATCAATCAGGCTCAGACTTTAAATTGTTAATATCAGAAAGATTAAGTCCCATTCCTAAAACGTTTTACAAGAAGGAAAATGAATCGTTTTTTTTAAAAAAAAATGGGTTAATTGGTTCTAAAAAAGAAAGAAATTATCCCTAAAACTTACTTTAAGAACTGTTTATTACATCAAAGGTTTATCCCAATTTTAACGTGTAATCTGGAAAGGGTTTTTCGATTTCAATCAACTAATTAATTATTTTTGAAAAAATAAGAACGAACACCCTCCTTTAATAAATACTTCAAATAACTATTTCAAGTCCAGGAGTCTAAAACTAAGTGTGTAAATAACCAAAAAAAAGAAAAGGGACGTTAACTATGATCCTGAAAAAAAAAAAACTCTCAATAATTATTTTAAAAGGACTATTTCTAACTTCCAAGTCCAAAAGTTCAATATTAAAGACCCAATCATTCTCTGAGCCCACTCCTAGAAATTTAAGTATTCATCCTTAAATTCCGTCAGTATTCCGACTCAAAAAAAATATTGATATCAACGTAATTAGCTTAAGGGGAAATCGCCCGCATTTGATAAATGATAAGTCTATAAAGTTTAAGTAAATGTGCTAAAAATGTTAGTCAACTTTTGGTAACTATTCTTGATATGATAAAAAATTTTTTTTCATGACTCCATGAAAAAATTTTTTGCTTTTTGCTAGCTCTGGCATGATTAGAGCTTTAGCACACGCAACACGAATAAATTGGGTATAAAAAAAGGACATAATATGAACAATTAAAAGGAATTATACCAATATCCATATGGGTAAACCAGAGTCTAATCTGCTGCCATCATCACCATGGAATGAGATGTTTGAATATGTAAGCATCGTTGTTAATTGTGCTGATGGTTTAAGAAGGTATATGATGACGAATGGTTTTAATTTGTTTTTCTATTCTAATTTTAAAATAAAATTTTATTTTAACTAATTATATTTATTTTTTAAAATTAATTAAACAGAAAGTTCTAAAAGCTTAACGCGTGGGTATGATGAGGAAACTTCGAAAAAATGTAAGCTAAAGTAATTATTCATAAATTAATAACTTTATTTAATAACTGTAAATAACTTCTTTTTTTTTATAGATGGAATGAGATATTATTGATATTATTAGTCGATTAGAGCTTTATTTCTGTGAGATCTATTATAGGATTGCTGTAAAACATTCTAAGAAAAATATACTTGTATACTACCCAATTTTTATTGGATCATAAGCAATTAAAACGATCTTTTTTATGAAGTAATTTCTTCCTTCGTGGTTTAAACGAGATAAGTTCAATCTTACTAATTTAATCAAAATCACAATAATATTATTGAATCAGATGAGATCTAAATAAATAAGAGATGAGATTAATTTACGAAAAAAAAGCTAACTTTAATAAATCTTGAATGTCTAAATAATTAATATATTTAATATTTGTAATATTTGTAATCAAATACCTAAAGTGCGCAAAATCAAACTTCCTCCATCATTTTAAATTAAAAACTTATTGTCCGAAGCGGATGCGGAGGACATTTACGTTCAGGCTTCAATCATGCAATGTTCGTCCGTC
>JADRCO010003190.1:0-10808 GCA_021464525.1 Rhizophagus sp. LPA8_4_AMF
AAAAAAAAAAAAAAAAAAAAAAAAATTTTTTTTTTTTAAAAAAAAAAAAAAAAAAGAAATTTAGAAATTTTAAACGATTTAACGATTTGAAAAATTTGAACGATTTAAATTTTTTTCATTAAAAAAAACTTAATTTTTTGCCAATTTAATAAAATATATTATCGATATTTATGCCATTATTGTTGTTGTATAAATTAAAAGGTGGTTGTTCTACTTCTAAACGATTAATTGAAGGTAATTGTATATCTTCGTATGCTGGAGGTAAATTATTATCATCTGATGATAAAGTCGGAGAAAATTGAATATTATTATTGTTGAAATAACGATTATTTTCAAAATTGAAATTTACGAAATTTTGAGAAGGCACGAACGGTTGCGGTTGATATAAAGTAAAATTATAATAAGGATTTCCAGCGAAATTATTATTATGACTAAAATTATTATTAATATTATAATTATATGGTTCGAGATAAACTGGTTCTGGTGGTTGTGAACGTTGAACGAGAGCTTTTTGTCTTGCTTCTATAACTAATCTTTCAACTTTACGAGCTAGATCTTTATAAGTAGCCTTAACATTTGAAGGTTCTTTCTTCCAAGAAGCACTAACAAAACCAGACATATCAGTCATTTTAACTCTAAAGTTATGTAATCTTAATTGATCCAAATATGCGATACGATAGATGAAAAATGCATTTGGACTTTTTGCAGATTTTCGATTTTGTCTACGTTTTTCGAGAATATCTTCTGCTTTGATTTGAGGGGGAAACGGTACTTTTATGTCTTCAGGATTCGTTATCTTCATTTTCATTTTTTTTATTCTGAAGATATGAAAATTGAATTTATCGCTAAAAGAAGGGAAGTTAAAATAAATATTTTAACATGAAATAAAAAAATTCGAAGTAATCATGTCAAGAAATAAAATTTCTTATATTTATACTAAAATGAAATTTTTTTTTTTTTTTTTTGTAATTCCGACAATGTACTGTGCTTCTGACTCAGAATTTGTATATTTAGTTGCTTTAATAAAGTAAAAATTTTTAACTTGACTATAGAAGTACAACAATAGATAAAATTTGGTAAAATTAGGATTCGGAAATCTCTTCCGTAAAATTTAATCAATGTGTGCCACGTTGTGTTTCACAAAATACCTTCTTTATGCTTATCTTCAAAAATGATGGAATTTTTTTCCCAGCTTTTACGCAGTAATTTAAAATATATGTTGACGCGTTTTTATATATATAAATACTATAAATATTATTTATATTAAATAAAAAAAAGTTGACAATTCATTTTATATCGGTATTTTGTGGAACATCATAAAATAAATATATACACTAAATCAATTTCAAGGATTGAATGTTAAACCAATTTTGGGTATTTTTTCTTTGGTGATATTTATAATTGTTTCACGAGAATAAATAAGAGAAACCAAGTAAACCAAGTAAACTCGGCACTCAATTATACTTTGATTTATGTAACAACGTACGAAAAAAGGTTCCCCTTTTCTCATAGATCCCTAAGTATTATTCTTTATCTTTACAAGTAATCACATGCTAAATTTATATTTTCTTGCTTTATCAAACTAGTTTGTTTTCCGCAAATGGAATGCTTCGATGATTAATTTTGGATGCTTCTTTTTTTTTTACGCGTGATGAGATTTTACGTAAACTATTACTAAAATACCAGAAAATATCAGGAGATCGATTATAATAAATTTGTTTTCGTTCATAATCTTAATGCAGAAAGAACCAATGGAATTTTAAGTTGTTTTAGAAGATTCTTTTTATGCTAAATTTGTCATAATTCATTTTTCCTAAAAAATAAAGTAAGTTAAACTAAAATTTATATAGTCATTTTATACTGTACGTCAACATAATGTTATAACCCCAACCGATAGATAGACCCCAAAACATAGATCAAAAATTTAAAAACTACCGGGTAGTTCACGTTCGTTAAATTTGTAGAAATAAAGATGGCAGATCCTGATTGGATATGTTGGATATGACAGAGTTGCAAATCGCATGAACGAATATGGTAATATGAATGAAATTTTTCTGCGTGATGACCGGAAATGATTTCCGCAACAAAATTAAATATATTGACATTTAATAAATTCTTCGCTTTCATAAATATGATGAAAATAAACATTTTCAATGGAAAAAATGGCGTACCGGAGTTCTAGGAGCTGCGCAGTTAAATAACAAAAAAGGAAATGATGCTCTCTGCGTCCAACCCCCTTCCTTTTTGGCCATGTGTGGCTAATCAATTCTAAAAGCTATCCAGTATTTGTGGCACACGCTTTATTTAAAGGCGCAGCAACCAATTTGATTGGCTGGTGTAGCGTATCATAAAAAATGCCATCATATTTTTTTTCATTAGGTCAATAAGTTCCATTTCTTCAACATTTCTTTATGGAATTCGAAACGAAATTCGATAATTACGATATTTCTCTTGATAAATCCGACTAGAACTGAAAAGGAATTAAAACAATGCGTACAATACGTCAGTCTTCCCCAAGAATTCGTCTTTTTATTCAGAAAAAAATATTTTTACCATTGATGAGTTAGGCGAATTCGGAGATATAGTCTTTTAAGATAAAAGAATACTCCGATTTATGAAATTTACTTAAAAGGAAACAATATCAATCATAAAGACCAAAACGTAGGAATTGCGCAATATTACGCAGACAATGACAAAGGAATCATAAGGAAAGTTATTGCGCATAATCATGATAAAATTTATGCGTTATTTTTTGAGACGATAATGGTCAAGAAATTTTATTATAAATGAAAAAATACTTTGATAAAATTTTTTCATTCATCGAATATATCGAATATAATCACATGATTTCAGTTATTAAATGTCATTAGGGTTAATATTAATATGTAATAATGTAACCCTACTTCCCTATAAAAAAAGACTCCGATAAACAATCATTTTTCTAGTTTTTATTCCGAAGAAACTCAGACGCGTGATCATTTTTCTGAAAAAGTTTTTTATAGGGCTTACTATGTGTATATTTCCGAAAAACAAAATAACAGATTTGAAAAATCGAAATAAGTTCAAATACATAAAAACCTATCTTCTTGTAGTACTCTCCCTATATAATTCACTAAATCTAGCAACCTATATTACCTTTAAAAAATCTATCTCCGAAGCGGTGTATTGCCGAAGAAACTCCTTCAATCGATCAAATACATGATTTAAAACTTTAAACGGTAAGGCCCATCTAATAAATTTCCGTTTTTTTTCTTTTTTTGATTATTAAAAAAAAAAAAGTTTTATTTATTTATATTTATTTTAATACAATTTTTTTTTTTTTTTATAAAAATTTAAAGTTACATCGATCTTTTATATTAAGTATCTGATATACATATATATATATATATTAATTAACTGATTTTATCCTTTTTTGAGTGCGCGACACGTAATATACGTAATATGTAAATAATTAATTGGTGGTTAATTTTCATTTTATTGAGGCATTTATAATGTGCATTATTACCTTGTTAACTAATAACACTAATAATATAAAGATGTTTATAAAAAATTTTCTATGCATTATAATTGAATTGCACATATTTTGTACTTTTTTTTCGATAACCAAATTAGAAAACTGCTATCAAAATGTAAAACTTTTTTAAATAATAAAGTAATTATATCTTTTATGGTGAAAAATGATGCCAATATTCGTTTTAGTTGCCATATTCGATTATGTCAATAATAATTGAAAGTCCAATCAATAATAGTAAAAGTAAATTGATCAATTGATTTTTTTCTTTTTATAATTAAAATAAATTCGGTGTATAATCAATCCATTTACTTCAATTTTTTAAGAAAAAAACCATCCCAGCCATCACAGGAAATTCTTGTATAATTTGTATAATTTGTTTGTCGTTTTTGGAACGAAAATTCAGTGGCTATGCATTATTGAGGTGTTTATACTCCGTTTAATACAACATAATTTTTTTATATTTATAAATAGAAGTGTAAGAAATATAATCTCTATATAATGGCTCTAACTAATTTGTCAATAAATGATATATATATATATATATATATTTTTATAGAAAACTCTATAACATTATTTGCAGTTTTGAGAGTGAAATATGGTTTAAATTCAATTGGTTTCAATATCAGACAAAAAAAGGTGTCTTCCTAAAACAATTAGTCTCGAAAAATTACGGAATAAACGAGTTAATTCCGATAATTATTTTTAATTGTTGAATTTAATTATAATTTGGTGGCATATATGTACATTGTGTACATTTTTTTTTTATATTTATACACAACTGAACTTATTATTAAGATAATCATCTTTATTATTATTCAAAGATTTTATTCAATTGTTTATAAAAAAAATTTTATAAAAGAGACATAAATCAATTCTTTTCTTTAGAAAATCAAAAAGTGAGATTGTTTAAAATCTTTCAAGATTTTCATTCCTTTTTTTTAAAAAAAAAAAAATAAAAAAATAAAAAAATAAATTCTCAATTAAGGTTAATCTTATGATAAAAAATGTCATCACAAAATTCCGATAATAATTCTCCTACTACCCAAATTATTACTCTCCCTTTTCCTCCAATTATTTCCGCACAGGATCTTATCGATAAAAGATCCCCTGAAAGAGTCACAGCTAAAAGTCCCAATGCTTTCTTCGTATATAGGAAAGCTTTTGTAAATTATTTACAAATTTGTAATCATAATCTTAAAATGCGAGACGTGTCTTCTATGGCAGGATTATCTTGGAAAGCAGCCTCCAAGGAAGTTAAAGAAGCTTATAAACAGATTGCTCGTGATGTTGAAAGAATTATAATTTCTCAACGTCAAAAAAGATATAAAGAATACAAAAACAATCTTAACAATCTTAATAATAACGCCATGATTAGATCAAATTATTTAGAATTACCTTATCATTTTCACAATTCAACTTCTTATATTCCACAACAGCTTTCGATTATGCCTGCGGGAACTTGGTTCCCTGCTACCTCTTCTAATAATTCTAATCAATATCAAATTTATGATATCACTTCTCAATATAATTCATTATCCTCAAATCTATGCGAAAATGGGGATCAGGTTATTTCTGTGGAACAATACAATCAATTTGATCAACAATTTGATCATGAATTTTCAGCATCCCAAGAATTAATTCAACAGGATTTTGCACCAATTAATTCAGCTATTGATCAATTCACTAGCGATTATTTTAATGAAAATGATTATATCCTTTGGTCACCACAAAATAGCGAAGAAAAATAACAAAATTAAGAAAATTTTATAACGATACACGTGAATTTTCAATAATATATGTGATAACTCTTGTCGAGATATAATTAAGATTATTTTATTTATGATATTCATTTTTATTTATTTTATTCGTTTTATTCGTTTTATTCGGGAAAAAGCTTTCTTAGTATTTAGCAAAACTAAAAGTATGTTTCATATAGTTATGGTTAATAAGGTTTTTAAGTTTTAAATATGTTATTAGTATGCTTATATTTTATTTTATTTATATTTCGCGTTTGGTTTTATTATTTCGTATTTTATCGTACTAGTATCTATCGTCGGTATTTTGGTATTTTAGAATCTTTTTTTTTCTAATAAATTTCATCCACATCACGTGATTTCAGCGCGTCGGTTTAAAAAAAAAATTTTTAAATAATTTATACATAATAATTTATACAAGTGTATTGTTGATTTTGTTGTTTCACAATATATTGCATCTCGTGCATTAAGTTTCAGGAGCAATAATGATAAAAATAGTAAAAATAATTCGTACTTTATTAAATAAAATGACATTATCTATTTTTCTTTGGAAATAGTTTCACAACATATATATATATATACATATACATATATATATGTATATATATATATATGTATGTATATATTGTTTTTATTACAATATTCTCAATATTCTTAAACTAATGTTAATACATAAACTTTAAAAATTACGTACATTCTTTTCTTTTGTATAACTCATTAACTCATAGTACCTGCAGTTTCTCAATTAATTAAGATGGAAATGGAAAATGGTACGATCAGAATTTGTCGTCCATTTTTATCATTCATTTACCAAATTTTGTTAATGTGTGATAATTGATTCATCCTTTGTTTATCTCCCCTTAAGTTAATCTATCAAATGGAAAAAACATTCAAAATATATCCATGCAGAAGATTCAAGAGTAAACATAATCCGGCAATCTTTTTTTTACGCCCATTAAATAATTGTCAAAGATAAAGAACAATCCAATTTAATCTGGTTTTCACGAGTGGTGAGTTTGATTGTGTAATATTTCGCGTTTCTCTTATGAAAACGCCAAATAAACATTCTATCTAATATTTATATAAAAAGGTTCATTATATTCTTACTGTATAATAAATAATATTTAACCTTTTTATAATTTCGTTATTATTATTATTTATTATTTATTATTATTATTATGAAGTCATTTAACTAAGAACGCGCTTTAATCTAAGAATCTCACTGGTACAAATATAATTTGATTTATATTTCTATATTTAGTTACGTTATTATATTTTATATGACTAAATATTTAAAGTATGGTTAAGGGGAGTCGTGGAGTATGAGATCTCATGAAGGGGGGTGGGGTTTTTATTTTATATATATAAAATTTTTTTATTTTATTTATCAATTATTTTAATTATTTGTATTTGTATTTGTTATTTATTTATTATTTATTTTTTATTTTTTAAAAAAAAAAGGTCATAAAAGAAGTCACTTTTTTTCCTTTTTTTTCTTCATCAAAAAAAAAAAAATCAAACGCCAAATTTTGATAAAAAAAATAACAATGAATCACCGAATATGTGTCAGAGTTCATAAATAAAATAAATAAATAAATAATAAATTAAATACTTTTTTTTTTTTTTTTATAAAATAAATTTATACATAAATAATTATATATTTAACTAAAATTATATAAAATTTTTTTTTTTTATCAAAATTACATTTCGTTTTTCCCCGAAAATGAACTACATTTAATGAATGAATATATATAAATATATACATTTTAATTTTTAATTCTTTTTATTTTAGTAAAATAAAAGGAAAAGTTACCATGTCTAACGTAGAAAATAACAGTAACAGATCTGTTAAAGATGACACAAATGCATTTTCAGAGTTAATAACTGCAGTACGAGGTAAAAGTTCAAATTTTATGACTTTTTTTCTTTCTTTCTTTCTTTCTTTTTTCTTTTTTCTTTTTTTTTTTTTAAAAAAAAGGCAATTTATTGCTCATACGTATATTTTATTAGTCATATTAATCGCTTCATTTAACATTTCAGATGTTCGTGATAATGCTGATAGATTCCTAGGGTCTCTTGTGAGATTTGATAATATACGTCACGAAGTAAACATTGGATCACTAAATAATTTCATACAAGGCATACTAAATACTGATTATGACGAGGTAGAAGAAGTTGTTGCAGCTGGTACTTCTTCTACTAGTCAACAATCGAGCACTCCAACGACAATAACAACGGCAAAGACATCTCCCCTTCTTACAGAATCATTGCCCCTTGTTACTCATAGTATGTCACCCTACACGCAATCTACACAAACTGTGAATATTATGTCAGCAGATATTCAAATTAACAGTAAATCTCCGATTGTAACAGGATCTCAATCGGATTTTTCAATGACTTCACAAGATGATCGCTCTGATGTTACATCATCAACAATGACAACAACGACAAATTCAGCGACAATACCGACTTCTAAAATTTCTTTTAAGAGACCAAGAGGTCGTCCTCGCAAATTTTCTAATAAATACGCTGCTATTATTGATGAGGTGGTCCCTACTAATTCAGGTCGCAGATCTTCGCAAAAAATTGCTTCCAATGTTATGATATCTAGAACTAACCGTATTACAGGAAAATCAACCAGTTCTTCGGAAATTTATTATAGTGATACATCTGATTCATTTTCTGTTCGATCAGGTTCTGCTGATATTTATTCCTCGGATGATGATTCTCATTTAGAGAAAGTTATGGTAATAACCTAATTTACAATGAATAATTTATAAAATTAATTTATTAAATATTTTATATTTATTCAAAATAGAACCTTGTTCGGACTTATATTAGTACAACAAGATCTAACGTACTCAAAGATGGTATTTACACTTGGAAGAATACGAGACCTATATTCGTAAACGAACATCTTGTCAAAGTCAAAAAATTATTCAGGAATAATAATATGCCATCTTCAACAAATGAAGATGACGATATTATAAATGCATTCAAAAGAATTCACACTTCTAGAAGATCGATGCATCTCACTAGACAGAAGTGTGTTCATACAGATTCTAACTCTAATAAAAATAATATTTTTAATGTTGTTAATAGTGATGATAATAAAAGGAATAGAGGTAGACCTCCGAAGAGTACTAATAATAATAGTAGTAAAGGGAAACAAAGTATGCAATGATTTTGTGGTTTAGAAGAAAGATTTTTTTTTTAAAAAAAAAACGATGATTTCGAGGATATTCTTTTTCTTATTAGCCGTTTTCTGTTTAATTTTATTCGTGGGTTTGGTTACATAGAATAATTCTATTTCATTTCTAACCTGTTAATTCGTATTTGATAATTACTAGTTAAGCTTTTCTATTAATATAACTCTTCTGATTTGCTTGTAACTAATTATATACAGTATTGTATAAGCAATTAACTTTAATAAGGTCTTTTTTTTTCAAACAAAAGTTCAATCTAATCCTAAAATTATAATTCTGCGCGTGTAGTGAATTATTTTGGGGAAGATATAATTGCTGTGCCAAATAAAAATGATAATTTTAAAATAGATTAGAACGTGCAGCGGATTTCAGAATTCCAGTCATGTGACTCAATTCGGAAATATTCCGAAAACTCCGGAATTGTATAATAATTGTAAGATTTATCCATTAAAAAGTTGCATTTATTTTAAACAATGGAAATTGACAATAGGTTACTATGATGTTTGACTCGATTTAAAAGCTTTCGATTCAATTTCAGTTAATTGAGTGCCATTTAGTAGTGTATGTAGCGTATTAGAAATTTAGATTTACTCGTATGAATACATTCGAATAACTATCTCTTCATCATTAAAAATATGATTTTACATCAGAACCGATTTTTTTATTAGGCTGGATGCTAGTGAGATAAGGTAATTTGTAATCTGTCAAAATATGAGGAAAGTCGAATTAAGACTTGCCATTGGTGATCATATTTTAGTGTGCTTTAATTATTTTTTTGCGAAACATATTTACATGCAAGAACCATGTTGTGTCCCCAAATCAATGATATGTGGCTAAAAATCAATTTATAAAATGAATTAAAAAAAATATTGCATAACATTTTACGGTATCTCATTCTTCTGATTGTAAAATCTTATATTAGTAATAACGATAATTAAAATTATGGTTTTCTATCAAATATCTTTTAACAAAATTTTACGCTTTATCGGAACAATCATTATATCAATATTAATTATTTACACATTTTTTAATGGTATTAATAATTTTAATACCCGAATTAGTAAAATTGAAGTAATTTCATTGCCTGGGAATCAAAAAAAGATTGATGTAGGTTATGGAGATGACTATTGGATTTTGACTGAAAATAATGAAGTAATTATATAATTTTTTTCTTATATTCTTAAGTGAGATTGTATCGACTTACATATGATTTTATAATAATTTTTTAAATAGCTTTATCATAAGAGTATGATGCTACAAAAATTTGTTCATAAAAGGAGTGGTGTTTTAGATTTTGCCGTCGGATTAGACGGAACCGTTGCTTACATTGATATATATAATGAAGTATATGTTAGAAATGTAAATGCTGATTGGTGGTAAAATATTCCGTCAATAAAATAACTATCGTTTATTAAATATAAAAGTTTATGAACTATACTATTTATATATATATATACTGTAGGTATAAAATAGCTGACGGAAGTTATGCTCATCAAACAATTTCTATTTGTGATTACAAGACAATATTTACAACAAATGATAATTTTGATTTCATCAAAGGTGTTTATGATTATAAAATAGATGACAAACTCGACATGTATAATTGGGAATATGGTAAATAATATATATATGTATGTATATACTTATAATGTATAGCATTAATTTTTATTTTATAAATTTTTAGTTGATTATTATTATACTTATTATCAAGTTAGTTGTGCATTTTGGGATCATTCAATATGGATTAGAGGTAGTGAAGAATATGCTTACCTTTACTTAAATAATTATACACAGTAAGTCATAAATTTATTTATTATTATGTATTATATTTTTTTAAATTTTTTATTGTTAATTTTTTAATCCTTACAAAATTTCCTTATCATCATAATAGTATTCCTAGATCAGAAGTTGAATTAAAACAAATTAAAGCGCTCTCTGAACAATATGCAATTGGAATTGATTATTCTAACAATTTATGGGAACGTACTAAGGGTACTTGGACTTGGATCAGAAATAATGTTAAAAGTGCGAGCATCAATTATAATGGCGACATTTTTTATATTGATAATACTAACAGTTTTATTTATAAATTAAGCAAAAATTAATTTAGAGTTTTTTTGTTTTTGTATATATATTATTATATTTATTTATTATACATTTTTTTTTGTTTTTAAAATAATAAAGTTACAAATTGAAAAGATCATCGCAGAACATTCTAATTGGGATAAAAATCTTGTATTGAAGCAGTCATCATAGTCTGTTTTAAACGTCCTCCTGATCGTAAACAAACTACAATTGGTATTCGTGTTACATCTATCATTTACTGAATATAAA
>JADRCO010003191.1:0-10808 GCA_021464525.1 Rhizophagus sp. LPA8_4_AMF
TAAAAAAAAGGTTTTTTTTTTTTTTTTTTGTTTTTTTATTATAAATCCTTGGGAATTTCATCATTTTTCATTTTTAAGATTTAACGTTCCGAGTTCTATTGAACAATTATTTATTATTATTATGCAATGATCCAAGAATAGGTTCAAAAGAACTAAATTTATTTTCACACTTTTTCTGATTTCTTTTTATTGTTCAGATGACGAAAAATTATTATGTCATAATGACAATCATCATTTTATTAAAATGAACCATTTTAAACCTTCTAAATAAAAACTACCCCTTTTTTTCTTACCTTTTTACTAGTACGTTAATGGAGTATATAATATTATTAGATAATTGTTTGTTTTAACAGTAAGTAATAATAATAAAAAATAGGTCAATTGTAGGCGGAGAGAGAATTAAAAATGATGATAGATCATTGGGCGGGAGAACCAAAATATTAATTATAAAAGAAGTTGACATTTTCTGATGACTGCACTTCGCTGCATTTTTGCAGCATTTCGGTATTACTACCTTATGCATGATTCCTAAGTTGGGACAAACACGCGCCCCAGATGCAACCATTTAATCTGCATAATTTTTTGAACAAAAAAAAATAAATTTGGTGATTTTAAATGTGAACCAATCAAGATCGATAAACTTATCACTTATCCATTCATTAAAAGTATCATGTCGCATTTCTAAAATAAGTTTATCAAAAAGTAAAAAAAAAAAAAAAAAAGTAAACATGTAAATTATAAGTTTAGATATTACTTCAACAATTACTTCAACAACAAGGGTATTTTAATATATTATCGTTATTAAACATTATTTTATTACCTTTTTATTAAATAATTATCTTGAAACATTCTCATTGTAACACATTAAAAATCATTTTGGAGTTTAATGATAAACAATGACACAACAAAATAGTTATCAACAGGTTAAATAATCTTAATAATCGCGTGTTTATCTCCGAAATTTCTTCGAGAAGAATATTTTTGGTAAAAAAAAAAAAAAAAATAACCCCACATTTTTCTTTATAATTATTATAATTATTACTTATTATTATTATTATTATTATTATTATTATTAAAAATATCTTTATTGCATATTAATCAGAACCAAAGATGAAAAAATCAAGTTTTATTTAATAATTTTCCCGCCAAAATTCCGTTTTTTCAATAAATTCCCAAAAAATATCACTTTAAAAAAAAATCCTTCCCCTCAATTAGTTAAAACTTTAATTTAAATTGTTCCTTTCTTGATTTATTATCGTGATACCTTATTTCGTAATACATCTAACTTAAATTTGAATTGAGTACAATTGTTTTTGTGAGATAAACAAATATTTATAAATTAGATCATACGGTTTTACTATAGTTGGTTGATTTGAAGAACCTTCCCCTAAAATAAAATAATTTTTTAAAATAATTTTTATTCCAAAATTAATCCGAAATCCACTTTTTAATTATTGGCATTTTTTTTTAGTTTTTTTGATGTAGTACACTAGTACTTCACTAAGTTGCTTATGATGGAAGGTTGCTTATGATTGATGTCAATTGTCAAACAAACAATTATCTATATTTTGAATTTAGAGTTTTATGTGAAGTTTAAGTTTTAGTAAGTTTTTGCGAGTTTGAGTTTAGTGAGTTTTATTTTTGTGAGTTTTGAGTTTTTTTTGAGAGTTTGCGGTTTAGTGAGTTTACAAGTTTTGGGTTGTTTTCCCGTTAGTGAGTTGGTGAGTTATTTCCCGTTGGTGCCGTTGAACGAGTTTAGTGAGTTACTTTCTTCTTAGTTTATTAGTTAGTTATTTCCCGTCATGTCCCGCTATTTCCCGTTATTTTCCGGAATGTCCCATAACTCGGTGCAATTCACTCCACTGTCCCCATGATTTTAAGGGGGGAGGTGATATTCCCTTTTTTGATGATTTTCTTGTGATATAAATTTCAATAAACTTACTTAATCGTATTAGATCTACAGCAGAGCTTTTTTATAATTTTTATAATTTTTATAATTTATAAATATTTTACAGAATTTACTTTAATTTCCTTCCTTCCCTCTCCGAAACATAACTACTAAATTTGATAAAACAATAAAAAAACGCGGTTTTGAGATAGAAGAGTGGGAAAAATGTTCTAATAATGCATTAATTAAAATTATTTATATTATAAATAAATGAATAAATATAAATAAATAAAAAATTTAGATAAATAGATAAATAAATAAATAGATAACACATAAAATTAATTGGTAATTATGAATTGTTGCCATGCAAAAAAAAATAATTACCAGGTCATCAATCAAGTTTAATTAAACTAATTATAAGTTCGTTAATCTACGTATTTTTTATACGTATTTTTACGTATTTCTTTTTTATTCACTTTTACCCACTCACATATTTTTTACTCACTTGTGTATTTTTTACCCACTTACGTATTTTTATTCACTTACGTATTTTTACGTAATCCAAACAAATAGTAACCATAATTTTTTATAGTTGTAAATGATTTTTTTTATTTGATCCCCTGAGAAAAAAAAACTAATTTGATTTTTTTTAATACAAAGTTTGTCCGGTAATGTCCGGTAAAATTGCGAATAAAGGCAAAATTATTATCAAATTTAGTCCATGTAAAAACGCGAAGATTGATAGCTTTTTTTTTTTTTTTTTTGCGTGAGAAAAAAAACATTTATCCTAATATAGAAAAATAAGTATATAAATAAATTTTAAGATCATCATTATCATCATCATTATAACCGATTATTTGATTATTTGATTATTTGCCCCCTTCCCAGTTCCCGTTTCCAAAGATCTTTTAATATTAATGATTAAATGACAGTGATAATCCTCCCCTCACTTGTGTTCTATTACCGTTTTTTTTTACAAAAATAGAATCTCATACAAATTCTCTGGAGGAGTAAAAATTTTTGAGTGACTTTAATATTGTGACTTTGAGTGTATCATAACACAATAACAATATGACACCAAAAAAGTTTACATGACCCATAACTAACCTGTTGTAGATAACAAAAAATTGATATTTTTATCACGGTGTTTTTTTTTTTTAAACAACTTCCGACCATTCCAAACTTCCAAAAACATTCTCCGTTAATTTTTAACCAATCAAATAATTAAACATAATTAGTTTGATTGGTAAATAATTGTTTGGATTTTCGGCTTTAACGTTAAATGATGATCCACATATTTATGATAATCTCAACTATTATTGGATTTGAAGAATTAAAGTATCACACGTAATGCTTGTTTCTTTATTTTTTTTTTTACGTACGCGTAACGAAATCCAACGGTTAAACTATTTGTTCTAGATCATTTTAAATAAAAAATTTTTGAATACAACTTGAAACAAAATCAAATTTACTAAACAAATCAACATCGTTTTTTTTACGTATAACTTATAGATTTAATAGATTTTCAAAATAATTAATTTACTTTCATAATCAAAATATAAACATTTTTTTTTTCTAATTTCTCACCTGTGACCATAATTTTTGAGAATATTCTTATCATAATAAAATCGATGGGTCGATGGGGAAATTGGTAATTAATTTGTATCCATCAAAACACTAATATTAATTTAGATTTAAAAAGAAGGTTTTAAAAGTATAATTAAATTCATTTTTGTTTTTAAATTTTCCAGGTTTTATTCAACACTTACATTCATAATGTATATCTTTACTTTTTCTTGCATACATATTACATATTACAGTATAATATAATCACCTAATCTGAATTATCAAGTGTGTTCTTATAATATCGGCACACACCGTTGTAATCACAAGGTAACACCAGATCTTTAAAGTAATTATTCTTATTCTTATACTTTATTTTTTTTTTTTGATTTAACCATAAAAAGAATTTAATCTAATTATTTTTATGTGGGGTTTCATTCAAACAATAAATTCACCGAACTAAAATTGATTTACGATTATTTGTAATAATTACTATTATATGTACAGTAATAGTAACATGTAAAAAAATTCGGAATCTTTTTTAATTTATTTAAAATAAACATTTCATTTATTATGCAGGGTTTTTTAAAATTCGGATTTTTTTTTACCGGTAAATTATGTGATAATAAAGAAGTAATTTATTTGATTTTATCACTTTTAAATATCACAATTTCAAGTATAAATTCAAGTTTATAAAAAAAAAAAAAAAACTGCAAAACATAATATATGGTATAGTATATACATAATTCTGGTATTTTTTTTTTTCGTATTAAATTTCTCGCGTAAAAATGAAACCTGTAATTTAACTTGATTTTTGAGGGGTGGGATTTTTTTTTCTTCTAGAAAGAAAATAAAAAAAAAATAATTTCATCATCATATTTTTTTGTCCCCATGAAAAATCGGTAATATGAATAATATGAGAATATGGATAAATTTGATAATACTCAGATATAATATCATAATATCAGATATATATCAGTTATGTTACAATATTAATTAATATAAATTAATATAAGAAGAACACAGCCAAGAAAATGGTAAATAAGATACATAATTATTTTTCGAAGGACAAGAAACAAATGATTCTACTATTATCGGTAAGAAAATTGGGAAATCACTGAAAAAAAAAAAAAAAAAAAACCTGTAACTATTTGTGAACCATATGACTTATCATAAGTGACTTGTAAATAAAGTGTTACATTACAATTTTACTATATTTTTTTATTTCACGAAAAAATCAGGTTAGAAACTTTTTACAAACTATTTTTAAACGTAGAGAAAACATTAATAACCATATTTAGGTTTCTTTTTACATTATAACCCTTAGATTTACCTAATTTATATATATACATGTACGTTGTATAATGACTTTTTTTTTACGCCGTTAAAGTTTATTATAATTAATATATTTAGATTAAAATTTCGTGTAAACAAAGATATGATCTATCAAATGTGTCAATATAAAAGGGGGTTGAGGCTTAGCCTCTCTTGTTTATAATTATTCGCCCAAACGCTTTGATCCTTTTTTATAATGGAAATTCCTTTTCTCATAAACAAAGAAAAAATTAAACCTTAAGGTTTTTGTATTATTTTGGTAAAATTGTTATCTGGGGTTATCCGTTGTTGATCCTGTTGAAAACTATATCTTCTTTCATTCTACAAGTTTTTTATCTTGTTTTTTTGACGCCCTGTCCTATTTAAATATGTTACACCACTTTCTTTATTATTGAGTTTTTTGATCTAATCCTTTTTTGATTTTATTGTCCAACATTTAATTTTTCTCCAGCAACTTATCACGTGTAAATTGTGTAAATTCCATTATTATTATTATTAACTTTTTTTATCACTTGAAACAAAGTTGGGTTAACAGTTAATTAAAATTTTTTAATTATTAATTATGAAACAAAGTTAATTAATAATAAATGTAAATCAAAGATCGTGTATTGCATTTTTTGAGGGAGTTATATATTATGTCATTGCATGAATATTTTAATTACTTAATTATATATTTCTTTATATATCACTGATTTTTTAAGGGATAAGGGTTTTAATATTTATTTTATAATGTATAAAGTATTATTATTAATTGGAAGTATTATTAATTGGAAGTATTATTATTAATTGGAAGTAATATTAATAATCATTCAATGAAAAGTTTATTTAAAATTCGTCTTTTTTTCATATAATTCATGTAATTTTTGTAATTCATGTAATTCTTGTAATTCATGTAATTCTTATAATTCACGTAATTCATGTAATTCATGTATTCTTATAATTCATGTAATTCATGTAATTCATGCTTACATACATTAAATCAATCAAATTTTTTTTTTTTAATTGATTGATTCGATATGGTAGGAACGTCCAGCTCGAAGTAGTATCACGTGAAAATAATAAAAATGTTTGTCCCGCATCGTTACACCCTTCTACTTTTCATTTTTATTAAGTGAAAATCTATTCGTCATCCACTTTATTTGTCACATGCGTAATTTCTTAATGTTGTAATGTGAAATATTCGTATTACAACGGTGTTTTTGTTCCACACAGTTATCCTATATTTATCAGAACTGATGATATCAAGGATTTTATTAAGCAAATGAGTTTGCTGAAATTGTATCACAAAATTTTTCATGGCGTTGAAGGGAATCCTAATACGGAAATTCAAGTTGTGGAGTGTTAACGCAAGAATTAGAGAATGTATCATTATGGCGTCGAAAGGAATCCTAATAATGGTTTAATAAACATAATTTTGATATAGCTTTAATTTCCAGTTATATTTGCCACTATCTGTGCTTTTCTTTCCTGCTGCTTATCAGTTAACCCGCCCAAAAAAACACGCTCGCAACCAGTTTTTGATATGCTGTGGCATAATATCCATATTCCATACTGATCTTGTGTCACCAAACTGTAATTTCACAAAGATTAGATTCTTAAAAAAAAAACTTTTAAAACTTGTTCAATAAAATGTGATCGATTGTTTAAAAAAATTTGTGTGTAAAAATAAACAATTAAACATGATAACCGAAGAAGAAATTTATATAATAATATATAAAAAAAATAACTGAGAGGTGTCACTTGGGAGTGCTTGGGTTTTTGTCTATTATCCCTTTTGTCTCACTACGTTATTTACTGTTTTTTCGTATTTTGTATTTCCCTTTCTCACGTTTTTTTGCAATGCTCGTAAAAGTGTTGTAATGGGTGAGCTTTTACATAGTAACACACCATTTTTATCGTAAATTTTAAATTTTAGTTTCTTTTTCATTTTATGATTTATCATGTTAGTTTCATATTTCTCAGCGTGACCGCCTACGAGCCCGCCTACCGTATTTTATATATTCTTAGATATAACTTCCTAATATTTTGAACTGAAAATTTCTTTAATGAAAAGCTTTTCAGTGAAAATACCGCTTTGCACCTATCCACTTTTTCTTGTTTCCTATTGGAATTCTAGGTGGCATAACTGAACGAGATACATATTTTGTACAAAATGCAGAAAGCTGCATGTAATAAGTATTTAGGTCCCCTTTTCATACGGAAAAAAAAGTGATGTTTCGTATCACGCTTTTTGGGGTAATATCATTAAAAGCATAATTCCGAATTGCCAACATTGCAATATTAGCGACGAAACTCAAACAGGTAATGTTAATTAAACTATAGTAGCAATTGATCGATATTAATGTATTAAAATTAACAAAAAAAATGGTCATAGGTCGAAATCGTCCTTTGAAACATACTGGAGATCCGATCTATGGAGATGCTCCATACCTTTTGGCATACTATGCTGCCAATGGATTGAAGAATTTTGATTTGTCACGTTCGTCGCATATTCGAAGCATTTTAGACACGTGATTACCAAGATGTAAATGGTATTCACCAAGTTAATCGATTACAACATCATGTTGATTCCCATAATATTCAACATCAACAATGAAACTGGTTTGACCATTAATAAATTCTTTATTTAATAATATAGATAATAAGGTACTTATTTAACTTTATTATTACGTATCTATATAATATTTACATATAAGCACTTTTTGAGCTTTAAATTATTCTTATTCTGATTTATCCATTTATTATTTATTTAGATCGCATATTGCTTTCTATCGTGAATTTATATCCGTCAAGAGATTCATCAGATTTTGAAACATTTATACGAACTTCACTATTCTGTTAAAAAAAGTTTAATGACGAAGAGGAAGTTATTCACTTAAAAGAAATTTATGGAATGTTACGCGTAAGCTTCAAAACTTGCATCTTATTTTTAAAGGTACAATCTAACAATTTGATTTACCGACAGATTAGATCACTCATCTAAAACATTCTATTCATTTGGTACACAACAAGAACTACAAATTAATGTACTAACTTGTTTTTATGGGTAGGTTTTAATTAAACATATTATTTTACATGCTATATTTACTATATTTACACTTTTTATGATATTCATAGGGAGGGCATGCATGAAGTCATTAATGCACAGAGACATTCGATGGCCAAATATTATTCAATATTATGATAAATACGTAATAGTCATTTCACGAGGAACTGTGGATATCATTGATTTTCACGGTGCAGCCTTGAACATCAGTGGCTCTGAAATAGACTATATTCCTGAAATTGCATTATACTAGTGATAATATTTGGTACATGTAACATCAATGGCATTTCTCAAAAACCTTTTCAATTTGGCTTATATTTACATAATTCATAAAATATTTAAGATTTATAAATTTCTAGTATGGAAACTTCAAGAATATTTATGAAGTAAAATTTTCTAGACTTTCTTGCGTTCCTTTGAGGAAATATTAGATTTGATTATTAAATACCATGGTGATGTGACTTGGCAACCAACTGCTTTAGAGCGAGTATTTACAAATAAATTAAAATACACGTTTTTTTGTTTATTTGTATTACAATTTTAATAAACTTTATTATATGAAATTATATTAGGATTAATTAATTATGAATTATAATTTTGGACTAATAAATCTGGATCGAAATCATCTTCCTCATCTAGTTTTTGAATAAAATCATCAAGTCCGTCTAATTCTAATGCTTATCCATTATATTATTTGATTATTCTTAAACATTGAATCCAAATCAAGCATATTTAAAATTTCTAAACATTGAGATGGAACCTGTTCACAATCATCATCAATAAGTGGACTTGATCCTAACTTTATCATTTCCTCTTTATTATAATCATCAACATATCCTTCATTATCACAAAGATGAGTATTATTTAAAATTGTGCAAAGTTCCTCAGCAGTTCAATCTTTACTAAAATTAGGTAACTTGGATTTACTATTGGCAATATAATAGGAATGGATCTTTGACATAGATTCTAAATTCTCAGTCAATAATCACATTTTCCTTTTACCAATCATCTATCTACAGATTGATCAGATCTGTTCACAACTTGTTGCATATGGAATAATTGAAAATAATTTAATTGAGAGTATTTAAAATTGTAAATAGGGTGGAAAGGGTGAACACATTTCTACCAGCTAAGTGGTATATTTACTTGCAAAGTATATGGTATATTATATGATGCAATTTGTAAATGAAATTTGCTAACACTGGTTAAATGATAGAATATCAGATCATAGGATATTATGGCATATCGGTCAGATATTCAGAAACCTGATATAGCTTGATATGTAATATTAAAAATCATATACATATTAGTAACCTGATATAATTATGATTTTTTACTGGTAATTTACTAATATCTTATAAAAGATATCAAATTATTTTATTAACCTATCAGTATTCTAATAGGTCATTAAAATCTATATGAAGATAATCTGATTTATATATAATTTGTTAAGAGATATCAGTAAAATATAGAAATACCAATATTTAAATTATATTTATTAAAAAATTGGATATCAGTTTTCAATATTATATAAGCTTGTGCAATGTTAATCATTTTAAACTATTTAATTAATAATCTTACCTTTTTTCTTTTTTTATATGTTTAGATACCAATTTGAACTGTTAGTCAGCTAATATATAAAAAACTAGTTAAAACAATTCTTAAAAATTAAAAAAAAAATGAAATTTATAAAGCCTGCAAAACCTGTAAAATGTTTTGCAAGTTATACAGTTTTTATATAATATTTATTTTTATTTTTATTATACAACTTCAGTAATTATTATAAAGATACTATTAGCACTGATAGTAATACTAAAAAATACTGAAAAACTAAGTCTTTATAAAGATAATTTCACTCTGATAATATAAAAAAGGAGAAAAAATAACAAAACAGTAAAATTAATATATGCTTATCTGTATCAGAAGAAATGAAAAGAAAAAAAGTCCTGTTTAAATCAAAATTTCAGACATTATATATACAACTCAGAGAGT
Source organism: Rhizophagus sp. LPA8_4_AMF (assembly GCA_021464525.1). Classification (NCBI taxonomy): domain Eukaryota; kingdom Fungi; phylum Glomeromycota; class Glomeromycetes; order Glomerales; family Glomeraceae; genus Rhizophagus; species Rhizophagus sp. LPA8_4_AMF. The sequence goes on from JADRCO010003191.1 coordinate 9,825, forward strand.
AACTTTTTCACAAATTGGCTTAAATTTTTTTAAAAAAATATTTTTTACAAATATTTTGGCATCTAGTGGTCCAATTTATGCAAATTATTTTTTGTTTTATAGCCTTCATTAAGTTCTACAAAATAAAAAAAATCCACATAAATTGGATTACTAGATGCTGAAATAATCGCAAAAAACTGAAAATAAAAAAAGAGCAAATTGGGTCTTTTTGGCAAAAATTAGTTGTGAGTTCTACTGGAATCTTTCTAAACTTGTCCCATATTTATCTTTCATATAAAATACTAACTATCTGTAAATACTATTATAGGTGAAATAGGAATGATTTATTTTAAATAATTATTCTTCTAAAAAGAGAATTAATTTTGTTTAGATGTCAGTAATGATATTAACTTAAAGATAATTCTGAATGGAATATGCATGTTTATTTTTCTTTAATTTGGTGTTATTTGTTATTGAAGGGTAATTCATTATCACTATATAAATCAAAAAGATGTACTTTTATTTAAAATTTTTTTTTTTTTCTGCAACATATGTTATATTTTATTAGAATTAATGTAGGATCCTGCTTACTTCTAATAGAAGTCACCCACAGGCCTAAGGTAAATTTTATATGTAAAATTTAAAAAAACTATCTGAATTTCACAGGTTGAAATTAGTTAAATAGAGTATTAATAGGTTATAAATAAGTTATCAATCAGCTATTAATCAGCTATCCTATTAGTAGCCTATTAAACTTGCACCATAATCTATCATCAATCAGGCAGGCTGATTGATAGCTGATTCATAACCTATTGGTAATCTATTGGTGCTCTATTGGTATTTTTACCAAATCAGTTATCAATAGTTTATTAATAGACTATCAATCAGCTATCAATCAGCCTACCTGATTGATAACGGATTATAGCATAAGTTCAATAGGCTACCAATATGGTAGCTGATTGATAGCTGATTGATAACTTATTTATAACCTATTGATATCCTATT
>JADRCO010003192.1:0-10801 GCA_021464525.1 Rhizophagus sp. LPA8_4_AMF
AATCTTCTAGCTCTGAAACCGAATCAGAGTCTGAATAATCTAGGAAGAAATTGCTAGGCCAACCCAATCTGGGTTCTCTAATAATAATTTTATTTCTGCTTTTCTTAATCTGGAATTAACAAGACCCTCTATGGCGGGGTGGTACAATACCAATCTAGCTAGTCCAGAGTGTGGTGATCACCAGCTCAGAAGATTTTGCTGGCGCCTTCAGCCAAATTGTACGACAAAAATAGGCTGATCACATAATAGGTCTGTGTGACATTTTCGCATATTAATTTCACATATATATTCGCTAACCAGTACCTCTATTTTTCCCCAAACAAATGTGAGAAAAATGTGAAAGGAGGTCTAGTTGCAACACAGGACCAGCTCTAAAAGTAAATAGTGACGGTAAAAGCATATGTTGTGAAAGGCTGAGGACTTTGTAATTTCGAGATCTACAAGAACTAACTACCTTTGCGTCTCTCCGGTAGATCTACATGTGAAAAGGTATGAGGATTCTGTTTACATGTGCTTTCATAGAACTCTTGGCATCATACGACAATGCTAATCACTATTCTTATCTCCTTATCTTTTTCCCAGCAAGATATAAAGCATGTAGAGGTATGTGGAAGTTCAGCCAACTTTCCCATAAAAATATTTCCCATAAAATAACGCAAAAATAAGGTATGTATATGCCAGGGAGGGTTCCTCTGGGACCAGTTATGCTTATGTTTTAGTACCTTCAGATATGGGAGCGAGTTTTTCTCACTATGTGCCTTGTATTTAGGAATCAAAATGAGCTATAACACCATCATTCTCAATTGTCTTATCATTCCTGTAGGAAAACTTATGAATATTCCAGGTATTAAAGTAATGCAAGCAATTGTAGTTCGCAAACATGAAGGTGCTAGATATATCGAGGCTGAAATTCAAAGCAGATTGGGGCACCATTTAATAAAATCCCTCTCAAAATTTGTATATTCAAGCTGAAAGTATTAATGAAAGGGAAATGGATGGGTACGATCAGTTTCTGAAATTTTTTCTTTTAATGAGGAGCCTAAAGCAGAGCACTTCCATATTACTGTATACCCCAAATAATTTTCTGTATCATGTAGCACTATAGTCGCAATTTTTATGTATTGTAGGCTGGGTCTGGCAATATTTTTTATTTTTAAATAAAACATATATTATGTTCTTGTCGTAAATCTCAAAAAATGTCATGTGTAATGATGTAATATAATCGCCTGACAATCCTGTACTACATCTTAATTGCATATATATTGGGCAAATGCATTATGAATCGATACAAAAAAATCTATTATTTCTACCCAAGCGCTTTACTTCGGAAACCAAAAATACTTTTATATTCATAAACCAGTTTTACCTGTAACAGCAGTCAAGTGCATATTTTTCGCAAGTACAAGCTCATATATATAAAAACCATGTCTTCATAAGCTTCTTCACCCGCTTCATCCGCCTCAATAACGGAAGCAATATTCACTAGAACAATGTCAGACGTGATTAAGGATTTTAATACAGAGGAGCTTATCGATTATTTGGGAAGGAAAGACCTAAAGCTCAAGGAGTCTCACTTTAAAATTTTATGCAAGGAAGAAATCACCGGTCTTGCCTTCCTTGAGTTGATAGAAGAAAATTTCGCAGTATTGGGTTAGTATTGGAACCAGCAACAACACTTGCAAAGTTTATCGAAGGTCTTGGCCAAAAAATAAGAAACTATTCCTCGCTTAAAACTCTCGACGACCTGAAGGAAATGTTACGTAGAAATAAGGTCAATGGTGAAGATATAACAAACATCAAGCAGTTTACTCCTGGTAGATAATTAATTATTTTTTGAAACTGACTAGATAGCTATATTAACTTTATTTTTCTCTGTAGTGTTCGAAGAGATCAATGATGATGATAAAGCGTTCGAACATTGTATGGAGGACATTATCTTAAAACTTTCGAATGTGGAGACCATGACCGATGCTAACGAGACTACGTGCTGTAAATTTATTTCAGCTATATTACATGCATCCATCGCTATAGCTAAAAAACTCACCTCTCAAGATATATTTATAGTTTTGCAGAAAGACGTTTCCGGTGAAGATACTACTGGCCGAGTAGACTACACAATCAAAAGTTTGGAAGACCTACTTTGTATAACTGAGGAAAACCACGCAATATCAAGATTGGATATGCTCAGGTAAGAGTGCTTGTCTTCTCAGTCTATTGGCTTCGAAATAAGAAGACTAAAAAGTGGTGTATTATATCTCTTAGAATCTAGCACAGCTTGAAAGCGCATTTCAGACAAATAAAAAGAAACGGACTGCAGATCCAGCATTCGGGAATGACTATTTCGACTATATCTATGGTATTGTGACCACAGGTACAGAGTGGCATTTTATCATATATACTCCAGATGGTATATACTCTACGAGTGGAAGCGAATACTAAATTAATCTCACAAAGTCTGCTGTTAAAGAAAATCCAGAATTACTTCAAAGTAATGTGAAAAGGGTAATCAGCATCATTGTTGGGTTATTAAAGGATCGTGTTAGTGTTGATAGTTCCCCAACTAGTAAGAGGGCTAGAATCAAAAAAATTATCAAAAAATAATATGTATCCTGGGCTACGTCCCAATCTTATGTATTTATTTTTCGCATGTATTAATAAAAAATTACTTGACAAAAACCGTATCCTTAGGATACGATCAGCCAAAATAACCTACATTTTTTTATTTTGAATGTTTACATACAGTGTATTAGTTATATATATATAGATCATGTCATCCGAGCTTGAGTTATCAAAATAGTATATCACTGAACTTGAGGCTGAGAACGTAAATCTTAGAAGAAAGCTCTCAGTGTCTGATGCTGAAATAGCTGAACTTAAGCGCAGGAATGCCAAGGTTCTAAGAGCGAATAGGGAATATAACGAGATGCGTGATGCTGAAAAAGCCAAACTCAAGGCCAGAATCGAGGAGTTGGAATCTGAGTTTAGAGATAGAATTACGAAAGTGGAATAGAATCAGTTACAAAATGAGCCGAGAGGCGCTTTGCATAATTCTTCTAATGATAATACCCCTAACAATAACTCATCTAACTTCAATTCGGGTGTGGTCCATCATGAAAAACCGTTAGAGGAGAAAGAGATGGATAGTTTCTTGCTTGAGGCTCATAAGAAAATCGTTAGTAGTGAAATAAAGCAACGCAATAAGGAAAAGAAACTTAGCAAAGCAGAGCAAGCATCTCTTAACCAAGATCAAGAATCCGATAGCGGGTTAACTGAAGATAACCGCACCTCTGATACTTCTTCAAAAAAATCTGAGTGAAAAAGATGGAAAGAGGCTGATTCAAGAAATATCTTGCAATCTTGACTCGAGGATGGCAAAGCCATCATTCTCTCCAGAAATTTTGTTTACTCAGGGTAAGGAAAATCATGTGACCAAAATTTCGTTTACCTCGGGTAAGGAAAATATCGTTCGCTTATATCAAAGAGCCTGTGATGCAAAAGGTCTCGCAATGAAAGCTAATCAAGAAGAGATTCTAAGCTGGTATTTATATGCTAAAGAGTTTTTAATTATGGTTAAGGACATCATGGCCAATGGTAAAGTTGGCGAGAAAAAGGCAAAAGGCCAAGTATATGATTTTATTATACAACAACTTCCTGATACAAAGCGAAATAATTTATATGTGCAAACTCATAGAGCTATAAAAATCTTTAATTTATTCGAAAAATAGGGATAGATAAGGTTCGATGTATCACAACATATAGTGCAAATTCTATCTCAAAACTTAGTAAAGAAGAACTCCAAGAAGTTATTAAGAGTTTTTCCGATGATACTAATTCGAATTCTTTTGCCAAAGAACAGACTTCAGAAATTTCGTTTACCCCGGGTAAGGAAAATCATGTGACTAAAATTTTGCCTGAAAATACTTCACCAAAAACTGAGGAAAGTATCCCGACCACGCCTACTAACACTTCTGGCGAAAAATCATCTGATGTAAAGATGAGTACACCAGTCATGTCTCAAGCAAGTGTACTATCTTCTTCCGGTCAGGCAAGATCATCTAACAAATCCCGACTTCCGGTTTCTATCTTGCCTGAAGACCCCAAAGAGAAACGAAAACATATCATTGGGCTGGTGCTAGAGCGGTTTCCTTCTCTATATTTAAGCGATAGTAGCATACGTGGTGAGCGATTTGATCTTAATAGTTCAACACTCTGCCCACTATGTAATGGAGATCACAAAGAAGAAAGTTTATGGAATGATATAAGAGGTGAATGGGGTGATGGTGAATATTATGGAGAACGAACTTATCGTATCAAATGCAAAGATCCTCTTAATCATGGAACCCCAATAGTATCTGTAAAAGCATAGACGAAAACTTCGTCATGTGGAATCGATTACCTGAAATACACAGAAGATATTCGGTAAAATTATTGCCGAAGAATAGGGGGCCGTGCAACGTGCGAAGCGCATATATATTCACATCATTTTTTTTCTAACAAAAACCGAACGGTAAATCATTTCTTCCAAAGCTTTACAATAGGACCAGCATACTCACGACATATCGCAGTGTGAAGAAGTGCCGGCGAAAAAAAAATACTGGAGACGAAACTTCCGGGCAAGACATTGTGCAATTAAGGTGGGAATCCTTATTTCGCTCGGTTGTGGGAGTACATTTACAAGCAAGCGTCTTCAGAGCTACAAACTAATACCTAGCTAAAATCTTTTCATTCCAGGGTTTGAAGGATCTCTTTAGCATCATGAAGGCATAAATGAAATGGAATAGAGAAGGAGCCGGCGATGAAGAAACAGCGGGTTCAAGGGTATAATCATGTATTTTTTAGTCTACAGTCAAAGAATAGTGTGTCATCATATACCCTGGGCTAGTCCCGCATCATGTAATTTAATTTTAGCGGTTTCTTTAGGACCAGGCTCAATGTGTTGCAAATAAAAAATGGTTAGGGCACTAAGTGACCTGAGCAATGTAGTCAAATATTTTTCTCGTGGTGATTGGTAACAATCTTTTGGACCGTACATACTAATTTTTTATTGCTCGAGCGTATATGCGTGTTAATACAGGGTAATTTAAGAAATCTGGATCGGCAAATTATTGGGCAATAAGATTGCCAGCGAAGATCCAGGGACTTTTAATCTCAAACTTTCTCGCATATTCTCAAAATTATTACGTATATTATTGTAAAAGGACCCCTTGATGATCTTTACATATGGATAGCATTAAATTCTTTATTGTTAAATTAAGGAGAGACCGTTGATCAGATTTTCGTGATGCGATCATATTAACGTAATTTCCCCCAAAAGCGTATAACAAAATCGATCCTGTGAATTATATAAAAAGGTGATGTTTCTATTAGTGAATCCTTTTATTCGCCTTATGCAAGTAAACCAAAAAAAAAACAAAACCAATCTAACCTACCATTATTTGCATCATCGATATTTACAATCAAACGAACCATATATTCCGCAAAGTAATAATAAAGTAAGTTGGTTTATTGCTCGGCTAGTTTCTCTAAACACGTCATCACGATGTTAATCGATTTTTCCGCCTCTTAGATGTTCCAAAATAAACCAGACATATTACTTCCTCTGGTCTTCTTGTTATATATCGGCATTTTGATCTTCGAGAAAATCCTTGATCATCATCACGCGTATAATAGACGCAGTGAAAAATCTCATCACAGCAAAAGTCTGGCGCAGTATATCAAATATTAATGGAATCATAAGCATCTTCACGTGCCGAATTCTTGAAACTTTGCGCAGTATCTTTCTGAGAAAAAATTAAGCAATCAATTCCTTATATATGAGGCGGAATGGAATGTTATGAAAATGAAAATCGTAGTGGTAAGTGTGAATCAGAAATATTGCTTATTTTTTTTTATCTCAGTTGCTAATCCCCGAATTTATGCTTTAGATTCGAAATTACTTAATCTCTGGGAAGCTCTCTTAATCTTCTACATAGACTGTGCGGGTGGTAGTGATATAGATAGGCATAGAAATGGGTGGGATAATTTATTTCAGAAATCTAGTGTAGATGGGGCTGAGAATCTCGTAGTTAACAATAGAAATAAAATAGCTATAGAAATTCATAATAATACTGAAATAAAAATGTAACATGTATGATGTAATAATGCAACAAAATTATTATTGATGACTTATTTTCCTTTTTAAATAAATAATTATTATTATTGATGACTCGTTATCGAATTCTATAATCATTTTTTATTGGGAATCCGATATATCAGCTAAGAATCTAATGATTTAATCAGGTGGATAAAATGCAAAACGCGTAATTATAATAATCAAAAGTTTAATCAGATTTAAGGCGCGTTCATATAGCTTGACAAAGTTAATTTTAAATCATATATAAACTCTTCAGAAATCGTTTTTTCTTTTTAAAGTACTTTTTTAACATTTATTTCTTTAACTCACACGATAAAAAAATGTCTAATAATACCAGTTTTATCATTACGGATATTATTCTCGAACTTCCCTTCGATGATGTTGAAAAAGCAGGCCTACTCAGTTTTTTCACTGACAGAGATGCAACTAAAGTAGAAGCGGTTCTTACAAAAATCATGAAAGACGAGATGAAAGTTGAATATTTAAGGAAATATGTCAAATCAAATGGTAAGCCTTTGCGCTGTAGTAATTGGTCATGACGCGTCACAATTTCTTTTCCGGTAACTAACTTTGCCTTTTCTGGTCTCCTAACCCAATTTAGATGTACATCCAGGTAAGCCTTTGCATCGTAATGATTGGTCAACTCGAACGTGACACATTAACATAACTATTTGGATGTTATTTCGTTAACTAACGTAGCTTTTTTTTGTGTGCAGAGATGCCAGGGAAACGCAAATCCACAGAGTCAAATGAATTTGACAAGAAGCAAAAATTAAGTAAGCTCTTGCAATGTGTAAAATGAGTCCCAGAATCCGTAACTAATGACTTTTCATATTGTCACTTCACCTATCAGACCCGTTGTTTGAGAGCATTTATAATATAGTAAAGAGCCAGAAGGACCAACTTCTTAAAATGCAACAAGACCAACAAAAAGATAATGTTATTGAACATAATGAAGAGCTTGCAGTGATTGAAAAGAAAGTACTTTATGTGAGAAAATCATATAAGTATCTTTATGATCAACTGAAAAAGAAATCAGGTTGCGGTTTAAAGAAATTCCTTATCACCGGTACATCGGGTATCGGAAAATCATGTTTCCTAGTTTACGTCTTAATGCAACTTTTATGCGAAGATGTCGTTGTAATTTTTCAGCCTCTCAACGGTCAAGATTTCTATTGTTTCAAGGATCAAACAATAGCCTGTGGAACATATAATGATTTCGAATTTTTACTCAATTTACCTACAACTTGGTATCTTGCAGATGGTATCACATCCCCAGAATTAGTGTATGGAACAACAGTTGTCTCCCTATCACCAAATGGAATTGCAAAAAAAGACTTTCAAGAATTTGATAAGCGTCATCCAATTGAATATTATATGGGTCCGTGGACATTAGAAGGATTATTATATTGTCAGGAGCATGCTTTTCCACTAGTGCCAGATGAAATAGTGATTAATCTTTTCCATAAAGCAGGTGGAGTACCTAGATACGTCCTCCGGAATGTTGAATGTCAATAAGAGATGTTGTTGGAAATAAAGAAGAAATACTGGATACTGAAGAAAAGGAAAAAATTGAGGAACAAGCTTATAGCCGTATTGAATTAGCCATTTCAAAGACTGATAACTTCGATAAGATTATTAAATGTTTTACTGAAGATGAAAAAAGTCGTGTCGAAATTAGCAATCGAATTATTCACAGATGGCCAGATGACACACATCGCAATTATCACTACAAATGGGCCTCTCCCTATGTGTTCGAGAGAATTCAGGAAAAACTAGAAGAGACAGCATGGATCGATTGTTTACACAAAATACGACTTATGCGAAATCCTTATGAGGCTAGCGCAAGGGGATTTTTATTTGAGTGTTATGTAATCCACCTATTTCGTACTGGAAACCAGAAATTTGAAGTAAGGAAGCTGATAGGTGAAGAAAAAGATCAATTTTTCATACGTCATAAGCCAGAAGCTGGGTTTGTAAGAAATTTATCCGATCTCTTAAAGTATTCTGGAGAAAACATAGTTATCATACCAGATAAACAAAATTTTGGTGCGGTAGATTTATTTGTAATGCCTAATTATATTTTTCAAGTCACAGTATCGGAATGTCATCCTATAAAACAAGTTGAGCTGGCAAAAGTAATCACAAACATGCCAGTCTATATTAGTGATCAAGATGCTAAGATTCAACTTTACTTCATGGTTCCGGATGATATATATGACAAATTGAAACATCAAAGTTACACAACTCGAGATAAAGACTCTAATAAAGATCGGCCAGTCTTGAGAATGAATTCCGCCATTAAAAATGTCGAGCAATGGGCTCTAAAAGTACAAATCAATCTGATATTAGAATAATAGTTTTATACAAAAATAATTTTTTCTTGTATTATACAGCTTTTACGATGTTGGAGGAAATTTAATAAATAATCTTGCTTTTGTTTGAAGAATAAAAGTTTTTACTCTGTGAAATGTATAAGTTTTGACTTTATTTAGTGAAAATTTACTGAATGCTTTGCGGAAGAGAACAAAATAACATGAATTAGCGAGATCTATTTTAACCCAATTTTGCGTTTACTGCGCCACATTACTGCGCAATTAGCGGACGCGTGTCCAGCATTTTCATTTTTGAGTAGTTATTCATAAATAATAATAAAAGTTTGGCCGTATCGGCCCTTTCTCCTTTTTAATTCATGTATATCTGCTGTATGACCGCTTATCGAATAAATAGCAAAGCATCTTCGGGGAAGTGATAGACTGACTGATCGACAAACTAATCCTGTATAAATAAAAAATTAACCCACTATTCCCGAATTCTGTTAGGCAAAGAAAAAATCCGAAATCTGATTACAGCTCATCTCGTGATTTATAGAAACTCGCCAGCTCCTGGAACTCTCCTAGAACTATCAAGGAACTGTCGTGGAACTGGCAGGGAGCTAGGGTGATACATGTGATATGAATACGTCATGCCACAAACCGAGGCGCTGTGCATATGCATGTAAATATAAAATTAGCATATGACCCTATATAAATCCCCGATATGCTTGTAATCGAATAAAAATGAATCTGATATTTATTATAGTATACTTGTTTCAAACTGCTACAAATCATTAAAATCACTAAAAACGATATAAATAGTTAAATAGCTAAAATCAATAAATATGGTATATTCTGACCCCTTTGTACATTTAAGTATAACTGATTCGCATGTTAACTATGATCTTCCTAGAATGCGTGGGAATGAGACTCCATCAGATTGGAAGAATCGAATTTGGGACACATTAATGGTATATAGAAAAAATCATCTTTTAACTGATTATAATAAGAGATATCTTATTGCAAGAAAACAAACATATTTATTATATCAGTGTAATGTTTGGTTCGGAGTAAATATAGGAATATGCTATTCTTGTAATCAGCTCGTCTATTCCAAATTAGGAAGTGGGTATGAGTATTTCCATGCATTCTTTATGGATAAGCATTGGCGTACAAATTGTACTGGAAATGAATATTGTGATATGAGCTTCGAAGACTACATGAAGCTGAAAAATAATCCTCCACCTTGCTATTTCACAAAGAAGGCAATCCGTTGATATGAGATGTGGTTGGAAAATGTATCAAATAGGATTAGACGTATCAGAGCCTCTCGTTCAAAGAACTTCGGGATAGGCATTTCCCAAACCAGAATAGACTAACTGATCGCAAAATTTCTCCCGCAGTCCTTAGACAAGGGAGGGGGGAATCTTGGATGGATAAGCCACGTTCATTGACCCTTCCTCCTTTGCCACCAAAGCCTGTTGCATTAATGGGCGGTCTTGAGAAATACCCTATGCGACGTAGTGCAAGTGCACCTGAAATTTCAGCCTATAGATTTGAGAGAAGCCATGTCTTGATTGATGCTAAGGAATATTTTAATTCTGTTCGAAATAATGCAAATAGGAGATAAAGTTAATATCTCTCAACTGAATAATAACATTATTTATCTCAACTATATTTAGCCAAAGGCGCAATGTATAACTTATACTTTATTTTTTTGTGAAACATGCATGATCGCCTAGTATAATTGTGAAATGCTTCATATACATGAAGAAAATCACTATGCATGATCTGCTTAGATCCTCTAATATACAGTATAACTATTTTAGTGAAGTATTACAGGAAGATATATGAAGCGGTCTTGGGGATTCTTGATTGTGAAATAATATAACTATAAGTTTGAGAATTTCTATGCAGTAGTTATTCAGCGAGCTTACAGGAATTACAAGAAGAGACCTGAATCTTCAGCAAAATGAGTTTGGGAGGCGGTGAGAAATGATGGTACTCCTGATAGAAAGAAATTCTTAGGCATACTTGGATATAATCAGATGGTAAAAAATCCTGAGATGCAAGAAGAGTATGCTATAGCTTGCAATGAGTTTTATGCTTTATTTAGAAAAAGTTACTCAAAATATATTGGAATAATTAATCCAGTCAAATCAACCCCACCATATGAGGAGTATATTTATTGTTCTTCTAGTAGATGGATAGAAGCTAAGAAATATCAGTTAAGATGACGATTGGATAGGGTAGCATACGGGAGTGTTGATTTCTCGCAAAGGTTTCTGTTTGAATTGCTATCTACTATTGACTATTATGAAAAGTACTTAAAAAATTGATAATATCTTTTTAC
>JADRCO010003193.1:0-10799 GCA_021464525.1 Rhizophagus sp. LPA8_4_AMF
AAAAAAAAAAAAAAAAAAAAAAAAAAAAAAAAAAAAAAAAAAAAAAAAAAAAGGGTAAAATAATGAATAAAACTAAATAAAGTATCTTATCAAAGAAAATACAAATAAGTTAATTTGTCACACCCTATATAACCTGCAATATAAACAGACAAATTTATTAGTAAAAGGGATATGACACTTTCACCTACGACGCAGTTAGTACATTATTTTATGTGGTATAACCACGTGAGCAATTAAATAATAATTTAACGTGTATATGAAGCTTGATCTACAAATCGCATAATTTAACCCATTTTCTAATAATACAAGTGTGATGAATATAAATTATAATTAGCTAAATTTAGATACTAGTGTCTTTATTAGTATAAATTGTCACTTCAAAAGGCTTTTTTTTTTTTACGGAATTTAATCCCCGTAATTTTAGGCTTTAACAAAAATGGAAAAGTTAATTAATTTTAAGAAATGATCGATATGCAGCGCTATCATAAATATAATTTTTTGAAAGAAAAAAAAAAGGATAAGTAATGCTATTGGGTATCTCTAAATTAAGAATATGAATAAATAATTAAAGTGTTATAGAAAAAAATAGAATTAACTAAATTATCTAGATCAAATGCAGTGATATGATGTGATGACACAATTACACAAGAAAAAATTGCCAATTTGGGAGACAATTGGATAAAACGTGTTAAAACTGAGAATTTTTTATTTTTATTTTTATTTTTTTTTACCTGAAGGGATTTATTGAAATTTTTTATTAGAATTTTTGTAATATTTTTCTTATATTTTCTTTAAAAAAAAAATTAGTTGTCTGTGTACATTTTTCTTTATATTCATTTTATAATGCATTATAATATAATTTTACGTAATATTTTATATGAATATCTTTCCTATTCAGTATTAATGAATATGAACGATGGATAATGTAATAAATTTAAAAATTTTCAAATGACTTTCAATACAAAATATTTCTTTCAATTTATTTATTTATTCTATACTTTTTTTTTTATAATCTAATTTAAACTATATATAATTTACATAAAAATATATATTTACATATTATTAATTACATATAAAAATATTTTAAAATCTTAAAGCATAATTTACATTAGTTTTTTACAATTATCTCATAAATTACCATGAAATAATCTTTTATCGGAAAAAATGGTGAAGGGGATTGTCGGAATGGCAGTTTATACCAACGAAAAAATACCCATGTATCTGTTTTGGGGCCTAGAAGAACTCATTTCGAAATCGTGTTTCTTGACCTCATATTCGCGACGGTATAGGTTCTTAAGTGCCTCCGGTAGTGTCCTCCAATTGTCGGAAGCGAGTATGCTTAAATCAATTACGGACATCTTCTTGTTCGTGTTCGATCTGTCCGATGATCGGATTGATTTTTTAAAATCGTACGCGAAGTTCATATAACAATTTCCGATCCTTTTTCTATGTGTTTTTTTTATGGCGGTCATATATCGGAAAGCATGGGTATTTTTTGCCATTGTATAGAATAAATTTATATTTAATAAAAATGAATGTAAAAATTTTTTAAATTTCAAGAACTATCAAGAACAGGAGCCCATTTTATATTCTTGAAATTTATTAATAAAAATATAATCATGAACTTGGAACGGAATTCCTTTTATTAAAAAAGGTAAATTGTCAATGACATTTCATATTTTAACAATAAAATTTGGAATAAACATTACTCATCATTCCACATCTTTCCGAATAAATTTCCTTGTTTTAAAAACGTCAAAGGACAATCCCGAAAGCTTTATTATGTTACAATAAAATTTGTTTCTATGACACAAAGGGTTTTGTTATTAGTAATGTTCTATTGAAAGTCTCCACAATCACATTGCATTAAAATGTGATCAATTTGTAATTCGTAATCTATATCTACTTTAAATAAATTGTATTTAGACCCTAATCGGGTTGTTAAAGAGTGTAGTTATTGTTTTTATTTAGGAACTGATTAAAGATTCCAGATCATTATCGATTGTATTATTTTTAAAAAACATATCCCTGTCTATAAGTATACCTTTCATAAATTTCCCATTATGTATTTATCAAATTTTCTCATGCTTATTAAATGAATTCACAAAATTGGTTAATTATCAAACGATAATCAAAAAAAAAAAAAAATTATGTAGTATTTGGAAAAAAAAAAAAAATTTGTAATATTTGAAAAAAAAAAAAAATTTATACATATTATTTTAAACAATATAAATTAATTTTTATACCTCCGTAATGTTCCGGACTAATATGATCTCGATCATAAAATATATCATATACTATAAAATGTTTTTGTATAATACCTGTATAATACCTGTATGTATTATACAATAAAAAATTATTATTATTCGTTGTGTTTTTCATTATGATATTCAAAGTGCAGAATTCTCTGCTATTATAATGTACATATTTGTATCAATGTGATATTTTAACACACTCAGATCTACCTAAAAACGAGGCGAATGTTGCAGCCAAATATTATAATTATAGTTTCATTCGTTCCTTTAATTTTAACTTAATGTAAGACAAAAAGATAAAAGATAAGCTAATATTGGGCTATTAATCGGTCTATCATTCAGAAACACAATGTGGGAAATTGTTGGTGTTGTTGGTGATAACAGAATGATCTTCATTAAACATTAAATTTTGGGGAAAAACTTAAAAAAAAAAATTTTTTTTTTTTTTACAATCAAATGTAATTTGGTTAGTTCGGAAAAGCCTATTTTAATTTATTGGTGAAATCTTTCACGCAGCACATGCAGTTTCCCTTTCCTTTTTTCCAACACAAAAGCAAAAACATCATAAACGAGATGGTGAACGCCAAATATTTTTTTTTTTTTTTTTTTTTTTTAAAATTTCTTTTAATTTATTGTAATGAATAAATTAATTTTAGGTTAAAATAATGTAATATTGCATTTAAATGTCTTTAATTCGTCGTTCAATTTTATTAAAAAATTTTTTTTCAATGGCACCAAAAAAAGAGGGGGCCTTTTTCATATCACTGGGTATAGTGTTCCAATCTCCGATTGTTTTTTATTATTCAATTTTAGTATTCAGAAATTGCTAAATATGTAAACATTAAATTTAATATAACTGGCTGAAATTAACCATTAATCATGTGATCATAAAATCTATAACAAAAAAAGACGCATGATTTAATAATTTATTTCTTAAACTTTATTAGTTAACTTGATACATAAAATAAAAATAAAATGTTTTGTAAATTGTATTAATAAATGTTAATAAGTTCTGGTTAATGGTAGAATTAATGTAATTATTATGTATTTTTTTTAAATAATTAATTCAATATGTACAAATTATTTAATTATTCAAATTCAAATAGGTATCTTTATACGGGATGTTAACATGGATTTTTTTTCGCCATTCATCTTTTTATTTTTCTTTCTCTGACAATGTTTCCAATTTTTGCTGATACCAATTTCTTTTGTTTCAACGTATAATCTATTACGCCACATTATAACGAATAAATTTATCAATTAATATCTGATATATATAATGTATAACAATAAATATTTCAGTCTTTCCATATGAGAAAATAACATCATCACTTTGATCTAATCGTGTAATATGTATGATCTAATGGTAAAATCTACTAGTATTTATAATACTTCTTTCAAAGATGATGTTGAAGATCCTTCCATTATACATCATGCGAATAAATATATTGATAAATATCCTATATGAAGAAAAAATTGTTAAAAATGTAATTCGAAAAAATCGAGGAATGAGCAAGATAGTTTATGACATACCCAAAAATCTAGAAATTCCTTCCTACAACCTAAAGGAAATACAAAAGATCCGATCCAAGATCTATCGATCCTAAAAGACGATTATTATCTTTTTTTTTTTAATAATAATATATATATACAAGTAAAATATAATACTTACCGAAATAGTCCCATCTAATAAATTGAAAAGGCTCTTGATCAATTGCGAAAATTCCGGCAATTAAATAATGGGACAACCCTACCATTATAGCGATAGCTTATAGCTCATTAACTTTGCAAAATAAAAAAAATCAACCGTTGATTATACATGCAAGAAGAGGGTTTTTTTTATTTTTTCTATTTTCCTATTTTAACTACAGAATTTTTATTGTCATCAAATCGATCTAGGCATCTAATCTTTCTTTAATAAGCTATTATCATCAGCTTCTTCATCTTATCCTACTTCCTCATCAACTTTTTTAATTTACTTGTTGATTTTGTTATAATTACTTACTGGTGATACGACTAACCTCTCCAATAGTAAGGCCGACAGGCGCATCACCCTTATTTTATTCAATGGTCACTACTCGCTCACCCCAATCCCGACCGAAAAAAGGTAGACTTCATTAGCACAAACCTCCTATAGTCGTCTATCAGACGTGGCAAAATTAGAACTAATCATACATTGATCCAAGAGAAAAAGTATAATAAGACTGTGATGATATTATATTATTCTCAAATAAGGTTTTCTGTATAATTAAACGGTTTTGTATGTTTTGTTAATTATGCAACAAAAAAATTCTTACTAAAATTTAAAACTCACATAGTTATTGAATCCCGACAACGCAATCTCTTTTTAAAGATTACCTGTAATCAAAAAAGGGGGGGAAAGAATATTAATTCAATTAATTTAAATTAAAATAAAAATAATGAATTGATTTGATGATATAATAAAAAAACAATCTTACTACTAAAATAACACTATAACACAGTGTTATAGAATCACCGACTCATCGTACCCAACCTTCTTTTTCATTTTATATACTATTATAAACTTAATTGAGCAAATCGACAAAGTATAAAAATTTTTATTAAATTGACAATCTCGCCACGGCTTAAAATGTGTAATGTTACAACAGTAAAAATTACCTTCTTGTCATATCCTCTATGTAATATATATGTGCACGTCAAGAATATATAATATCTCAAATTTCGTCTAACACGAATCTCGTTAGCATCTTTCATGCTCGATTCGGCAATCGATATATGGCGCCGCCGATTAGTATGTATATTCGGAGATTGTGATGAGGAGGCCCTTTTGTCGTGCGCCACGATGTTGTGTTCTTTCTCCCAATTGATCATATTCTTGCATCTCGGAATCCATACGAGATCTTTAAATAATTTAATAAGTGTGACTAGAAGTGCGTCAAATACGCTAGCGCCTTAGATCTTGAAATCCTGAGTTTACTCATTGTCAGCTTTGATATGATCGCGGAAGTCTCATTTTTAAAAAAGGTTCGAATTTTTCCGAGAAATCATTTGGACTTATTAATCGAAACATAGTGTTATAGCATCAGTTTTGCGGAAAGTTGTGGTGTATTTCATGACGTTGATTACTATAAATCAGGCAATTCGCGAGATATGCCGTCGTTTCAACTGTGGCTGAATTGCATGATGGACACGTTAGATCTTCGTAAAGCGCACCTTTCCATCTTTTTAACTTATATGCAGTAGGAAGGAGGTTGTAAAATAGTTTAGTAACAAATATGAAAAATTGTTTTTAGCCATCGAATCACATTTGAAGCCTTTGATTTGTTTGAAGATGATATATCATTTTCATTTAGTTCATATGTACACTCGTTAACTTTTAACGATGAGTGTTCTGCTGCATTTAATATTTGGAAGACCGTTTTAACGAATTTTCTAATTCTACTCAATAGGGGATTTTTGAAAATGAGGAAAATAACGGACAACGAATATTAGGATACTATGATAAAATATTATTAAAAAAAAAATCTATCCGAATTGCCTACCTCCTTCGTCAATCTATCAACGGTCTCATTTAACTCTATGCCACAATGTCCTTTATTTTTAACTAATCTAAGCTCTATTCAAGATCAATGCTATTTTAAGGAGAATTAGAAAATTATTTCTTTTTAACCATTTACGGGAGGAAAGTTGTTGAATGTTATTGATCGAATGAATAGCCGCTTGACTATCTGTGTATACCGCGACTAATGAAGAGCACGAAGTTACTATAATGCCAAAAATATATCCATTAATTCCGATTTAGTCTACGATGGCCATAAAGATAAACTTGCACTAACTGATTGATTAGTTTCTTGAACAATGAAAGCCGCGCCCATTGATATTAATCTATGTCGCCCATTTGTGATGCTATTTTTTTATACGCCAATGAACCATCTGTATAAAGATTAATTGTGAATCTATGTCTAATTTGTTCCGTATTGCTAATAGCGTTGACATCCACGGATCTGACATCGAAATCTTTAGAATTGGCGATCATATGTATCGTTGAACACAAAAGATTCAAGTCTAAGGAACCATTTTGCCTTCCTGCCTTTAGCGGAGAGACGCGCCAGATATCTGTATTGTTGCCACTCAATAAAGATGCCGTTGCGGGAGACTAATTGGTCGAGATAAAAGAAAGGCCAATCATTGCTTTTATTTATACGAAATAGTAGTTTACTGGTATTGTGTTGACGAAACAATTGATATAAAGGTGTAAATCCTCCTTTGATCTTCCATTCCTCGATCAAATTTGTCCGTATAGAACGATATATATCAAGGAACGAGCCGCCATACTTATGTAAGTTGTCATTGTTGGTAGACATGCTTCGAAGAATTGATACGTCGTCAATGCTAATGTCGAAAATAGGAAACGTGAGCGGAGCTAACAGCTTGGTCCTCAGTAGATAGACACGAATTTACAACTATTAATTCTGATTTTAATTCATTTATATGGATGCCATGCATTGTATAGAACTCATTAGCTAAATTAATGGTGTCTTGTAGTCTGGTTTTCTGAAGACCGTGTCGTCCATGTAAGCCATCGCGGGAACGTATTCACTGAAAGTATCCCAAGAGGTCATGTCATTAACAACTGGACGGAAATATTTATTCTCGGTCAGATGTACCCTCATACTGTTGTGGAGAGTGAGTCGCCCTGATCTATTTCATCGTTGACTACAAACTGTGGACTTGTTCCATAATAAGTGAGGACACTCATTTTTCTATACATAAAAAGGTGAATAATTCAATCTATAATATTAGGAGGAACGACAATTCTATCGAAGTGCTAAGGACAATCCTTCTATCCTACAGAATGATAAGCTTTCTTCATATCTTTTGCCGCTATCCATAATTCTTTTTTATTTTCTCTGGCGTCTTCTATGATACTGGTAAAAATTGATAGTGGATCACTGGTACTTTCATCCTTTAATCCACAGAAATTAAGTCCTTTTAAGGCATTGTTATCTGAAGTAATTGAACTAAACCTATTCGTAACCAATTTGGTGATCGCTCTTCTGATACAACCAAAAAGCGCAATAGCACGTGTATTATTAATATTATAATCAAAGTTTTGTGATTTGATATCGGTAAAATTAAGGACGTCTTTCAGTTAAAAAAGGTAAGTAAAATAAGATGCAACTTCTGTGGAAACCCCTTTATGACTCTATAGTCAACTCCTGAAGGGTCTGCAACTGAACCCGTTTTTAATTGTCTTTAACTATGCATCCACTCTTCTAATGAAATCGGATTGTTCATAACATTTGAGTATACGCCTTTCGGTGCATATATTTCTTTCCAAAAATCTGACAAATTATCTAACTTTGTATTCCGTTCTCAAATTGTTGGGCATAGCTCTGCGAAACATGGTTTTTAATATCTTTTGGGTTCACAAGGATTGATGATCCCGTATTAAAAATTGTTCGAATTTTGTCTATAATTATCGGAGGTGTATGTTTGTCTAGGACGTTATTAATCCACTTCGGTTGATTAGTCTGAATGTCAGAACAACGTTCTTCAATAGCTTTAATTTCTATGTTATTTTTAAATTACAAAACCATTCCGGTAAGAAAAAATTCGACAGTTCTATCTTTATATTTAATTCTAGATCAGATGCATTCCAACGGCTGATCATTGAAATCATTGTTATATTTGATACAGCGGTTTGCCATTTTGAAATAAATAATTCGTTTCTAACTCAGAGTGATTACGACAGCTTAAGTCCTTCAATGGTAGGTGGATTTTGTGTCTTCCGTTCGCCTAACTTAATTTTTTTAGAGCCTGTTGCAGGAGTTGGTAATTTGTTTATGGGCTTTTCGTCAGTGTAGTTATTCCTCTCTTTTATTTTCTCCTTTATAGCTTTATGATCCGTTCCTTTTTGTTGTGGTGTTCTATGATCACTTTTATTTATACTCGGAAGGGATGGGTTACTGTTATTTGAATAGTATTTATACAGATGAATACATACAGTTAAATTTTTGCTTTAATCTATCTAATTCTATTAACATTGCATTATTCTGATTCGTGTCTCACCATTTATGTCAAAGATGCACTAATTTCATCGTATGTCTTTCTGGCAATGACCTTTTCTTATAACGCTTGAACTCTATATTATGATTATTATGATTGCATTTTTTAAGTGGAAGGACCGTTTGTATTGTGGAAACAATCGTACACGTTAATTTGTTCCAGATTTGAGCCTTCAGTATGTGATAAGTTCATCAATAGAACTGTTATTGATGTCAATAGAATCTGAAAGTTGTTCTTGAAACTTAGCCCATAGTTCTTTATCGATTTTTCCGTAGTTGATCTGTGTTCTTCCTGAGTCTCGAGGTTTGTCATACTACGTGAAAGCTTTATTATTAGCTAAAAGTTCTGATATGTCTATACACGTATATATAATCTTATGATCAACATCTGTGATCAAACTTGAATCGACAAAGAAATAATCAATTATATTATGTTGTAGATCCTGTTGGTCCCATGGCTGCGTTGTATATGTATCCCTTTCGTTGAGGATATACCAATTCAAACGCGCCTTTGAAGCCTAATTCTTTAAGGTTAGTAAAGACATTAAAATTCATTTTAGTCATTACTAAAAAAGTATTTAATCAAAATAAAATGAACTAGATTATTTGTAACACCTTAAAAAAATATAATTCACGTCAACTTAATTGAAAAAATTTGTGTATACTATTATAACCGAATCCTTTGATTTTTAAATTCCGGACAGAATCTTTAATTTTAATACGTTCCAGCCTGTATTATAATTGTTGTTTTTAGAATTGACGATTCACAATATAATTAGGTATGTTAGAGCATGTAACATAATCGGTTAAAGGTACCACTATACCATTCTTCTTGTCTTAAATCGATCGTTCCCGTTGAACCCTTATTAGTGTGATATATCGATGATTTGGCAGAGTAGCCGCTGAAGTCATTAATACAAGAAAAACCCACCATTTTCGAATCATTATACAAAAGTGAAATTATAAAAAAATATTATAATTACGTAAGAATTTTAGAATTTTGACTTATATCAATTTTCTTATCACATGTTAATCATAATTAAGGAATATCACTAACCATAGTTAGTCCCATATTTTATAATATACTGTTAATCATTTTGATCATTAATTTTTAGTATGTTAAATACAAATTTATATTTAATAAAATATATTACACTAAATCTTATTCCTTTATAATAAGTAAATTTCTATGAAGTAACAGTTGTAAAGTAAACATGACCACTTGATTTGGTTGAAAAAGTATCACTATTTGAAGCTTAGAAAAACATAACTTTCCATTCTTAGAATCTCCTATAAAACTAAAAAACAAAGGCAATTTGGTTTATTATTGTCATTTCAATAGTAATTACTAAATATTAAAATTAATAATAATTGAAAATATTTTAAGAAACCAAGGTAGGATTTTAGTATAAAAAGAATATTATTTGCATTTTTAACAAAAAGTCATGTAAAAAATAAATATTTAAAAAAAAAAAATCATATGTTAAAATAGAATACCATCAAATTAGATTATAATAAAAAAAAGTATATAAATTTAATAAGTAAAATTTTAAGGTTATATATAAAATTACTAGTAAAAGTATATATTTTTAGAACTTTTTTAGGAAATATACTAATATATAGTATTATATTAATTTTGATATAAATAAAATATAAGGTGATGGTAGTAATCTTATAAATGGGAACTGGTCTGGAATTTTAATAAATTAGTTATATAATAGATACTTGTGCATCTTCACATATAATTAATAAACTCACAAATTGCACTACTTTGCAAAAAAAAATATAGATAAAATATTATTTCTGGAAAAATTTGATAAATTTACCAAAAAAATCATTACATATATGTTATGATTATGGTCTAAGTCAATTTTTTCAATTAAAAAAAAAGCATGATAAAGCTAAGTCATCAAAGAAACATATTAATCACATTTAATTTTTTTATTTTCACGTTTTAAAGAGTCTTTATACTTAGTTTAATTAGCTTTTCTTGTATAATGTATACATTTTATTTTCAAAAAGTTTTACTAGGCAAAAATTTCAGCTGCAAGGTGCTCATTGAACTTTAAAAGTACTCATTATTTGCTTTAACTTGACCATGATCCTGGATAATTATAATAAGGGTTATATGAAAAAAAGTATATTTTTTTGTATTTTTAATGAGTAGGTTTAAAAAAAATGTTATATGTAAAAATAGTATACCAAAAAATTAAGTCATAGTAAATAAAAGTATACAATTTTAAATAAATATTTAAAGTCATATGTAATGTTTATTATAAAAGTATATATTTGAGAAATATTATTAGAAAAAATCTGAACTTCAAACAATATATAAATATTTTAGATTTAACCCATATAGTAAAATAATCTTATATAAGATTTTTATTTGCAGATTGTGTTATAAAATAAAGATCTACAGCAGGCGATCAAAAGTATATGGACACCTCTCAAATTAAAAAAATTCTCATACATATAATATAAAATAAAATTAAAA
>JADRCO010003194.1:0-10785 GCA_021464525.1 Rhizophagus sp. LPA8_4_AMF
ACGTTTTTATTCAAACACAAAAAAATTTGAAGTTACGTGATGCGATGAATTTTACCGATCTGCTTAGCTAAATTTTAATATAATAATTAATATCACGTGATATGGTGAAATTCACTCCTCGGTGAATTTAACCTCCGGTAAGCGTTAAAATGATCCTTAAAAAAAAGTAATTTGAAAAATATACGATATTTTATAAATTAGCATTAATAGTTTTAAATCATATAAAAATGCTAATTTTACAAAAAATCCTCTTTTTTCATTTTTTGAAGTTAAATAACTCCACGAAATCAAAAATTTGAAACTTGTGTAATTAATGCGTCACCCCTTAAATAAGTATCCTAATATGTATCAAGTATTTATTTTCAGATTATTAAGGCAGTATTTTGCCGACCATAGTTGCCTGGCAAACTAGCAATTAAGTTTTTCCTTCTATTTTGCAAATATCAGATTGGATCTTTGAAATGGTAAGTTTTTTCATAACTTTAAAAATAATTTTTTTTTAAAAATTTTATTTTCTTTTTTTTATAAGTATTGTTCAATTCCTTTAGTAAGTTTTAAAGTGAAAAAAAAAATATATTTTTTTTAAAAAATTAACGTTTTTTCATTTATTTTTCAACTTTATATTTTTAGATTTTGGATCAGTAAGTTTCAAAGTTTCATTTTAAAACATTTTTTTAAAAAAATTATTTTTCTTAAAATTAATGTTTTTTCATAGATAGTAAATAGTAGTAATTAATTAGCAATTAATTAGCAATAAATAGATGAAAAAAAGTCTATTTGCAACTTCATACAAAGGTTTTTTGAAAAAATACATTCTTCTAGTTCATGGTTTTCTAATCATATTAGTTTTATTTTTTTATGTTAAGTATTACAAAAGTTTATATTACACAGAAAATTAGCAATACAATTTACCATCTTGATTTATAATAAATTATCATATATTTTTAATGGCTTTATTAATGAAATTAAGTGGTTTTTATGGCTTTTTTAATAAAAACTTGTGACTTTTGTATTAAAAATTTATGAATCAAATACCATATAAATGCTATAAATTACAGGGTTAATAATTTTTTATCACAATTTGAATAGATTTACTATTAAATTACCTTTATAACAGCTGTAATTACTGTTATATAAAAATTTTTAATATACAGTAATAAAAGTACATGTTATTTATTTATATATCATAATTTTTGGCCAAAATTATAAAATCTCATTTTTCCAGATATAAAGTCGTAATTTCCTTATTAGGAAATTTTGTAATTCCGACCAGAATTATATTCGACCAGAATTTTAATATGCCTATAATTTCGGCCAGAATTTAATTTCGGCTGAATTTGAAAAAAAAAAAATTTTATCCGGATTCCGGTTCAATCCGGATATTTTTCATCCGGATCAAAACCGCAAAAATCCGGATATCCGAAAAAAAAAAATCCGGGTCACACCATATTTTCACGTAACTCCGTAATGCGGGCCAATAGTCACGTGCCTGCCACTTTTTCTTTGCCAATTTCTTATTCAATTACTGAACGATTTTATAAGAAAAAACATTTCAGCAAGTAGTACTTTTAACCTTTCATTATAAGATGCAACTGCTTGTCTTATTGCTTCATTTTCTGAGTCATCATGTTTTTCATGATATGGATAAATAATTTTTTCAGCCATTGAGCTCCAAGATTCTTCTACACGTTGATTAATTTCGATTACGCGAACGATAAATTTCTTTTTAACAGAAATACCACGTGGATTTAATTTTTCAATAATTAATTCGTTTTTTAATTTAACCCCTTCGGCGAAAGCTAACTCTGTCTCATCAAAATAATCAATAACTTGTTTACGTTGTGTCAAAACATCATTAGCGAACTTGTAGTATTCTTCTAAGTAATTTTTATCCCTTTCTTCAATATTCTCTTGTCTTTCAATTAAATGTTCGGGTAATGGCACTTGAGAAGTATTAAATAAATCATCAAAGATTTCGGTTGTATGAGGTAATATATTTTGTATATAGTCTACTAACTTTTGAGTAACATCCTGATTAACAAACCAATCATCCTCTCTTCTTTCAGAAGAAATTGGGGACTTCCATCTACCACGATTAATTACGAAATCATTAATTTCATCGATCAACATATTCCAAAAATTCATCGCATTACCATATTCACGTTCCCATTGTATACGTAAAGCTAAAAGAGCTAATTCATTTTCACGATTTCTTAATTTTCCAAGTAATTGATCAAGAATTTTTAAAGATTCGAGGGTAATAACGACAATCTTGGTGTCAGCGGGGGACATTGCGTCAGTATTCATTTCATTGCCGGTTCCTATCATATTTTTAATATGTGCTCTTAAACGGGTAACATCCTCAGATTCAAATTTTTCAACTTCTCTTTCTAATTCTTCGTATTCTCTTTGCCATTCATCAACTTGCTCTTGAGTAACAGGAGCTCCACCTTCTTGAAATGTATCAATTTTGGGTACATTTAATAAAATTTCTACACGTTCACTCATCCAACCACGAATGCGAACAGCTTCTCTAAACCATACACGTACTTCCTCAATCCAACTCCTTACAGTTTTATATTGATAAATTTGTTCGTCAAAACATTCCCTATATTTTTTATCTTCGGATTCAGGGGATAATAAATGACTATAGATAGTTTCGAATGATTTGATTAATTTAGAGGCATCAACCATATGAGTATCTAATTCTTGTAAAGAAGCATCTGTTGTTGCATCATCTCTTCTCATTTTACCTTTTACTATATCAAGTTGATTACGAATAGAATATATACCTTTTGCAAACTCTCTTCCTTCTTTTATAATAATA
The DNA here is from genome assembly GCA_021464525.1 of Rhizophagus sp. LPA8_4_AMF. Taxonomy (NCBI): domain Eukaryota; kingdom Fungi; phylum Glomeromycota; class Glomeromycetes; order Glomerales; family Glomeraceae; genus Rhizophagus; species Rhizophagus sp. LPA8_4_AMF. Next base: position 2,828 of record JADRCO010003194.1, read on the forward strand.
ATATCTTTTTTTCTATCTTCCATGAGCTTCTTAATTTCAGCAAATTTTTTCTCCAAATCATCAATTAATTTGACAACTTCTTCGTCACGTGATTGTTTTGCGGGATCACCAAATTCAACCCATAATGTTCTCTCAAAAGAAGTTAATTCAGATTCAATCTTGGAATAACGTTCAGTAATTTCAGCGACATGATCATCATTACAAGTAAGTCCATGTATAAGTTCAATTTCTTCAAATTCATCTTCTGTATCAATCATATAAGCTGGAGGAGAAATTAAACGCGCATAAAAACTTTCCAAATTATTTTTAACAGTAACTCTTAATCGATCAAATTCAGAACCAGCAGAAGTAGGGGAAGTTGGAGATGAAGGACTTAAATATGCAGCCATTTGAGGTTTATTTTCAGCTAAAGCAACACGTATATTTTGAATTGTTGGTAGTAATTTAGCATGCTTTTGCTTTAAAGCTTTCACAAGAGCGGAATCATCATTTAAAAGTTCGCTTTTAAATTCAGTTATTTGAGATTCGGCATCTTTTACATCACCCATGACCAAATCAGCATCATTATGTTCAATAAGTATCCTCCTTATTTGAGCCATCTGATTACGCATACTTTCCATTAAAACGAGTAAATTTAATACTATAGAATATCGATCGACAGTAGTTTGTGACAATAATAATTCAAATTTTGTAAAACGATCATTAAGATTTCTTAACTGTTTTGTCATCAAATCAACAACTGTTTGAACTTCACTATCAGTTGAATCCTTTATTGTATCAATTTTATCAGATTTGATCTTTTGAGAATCAGAATTAATTGCTTTTGATTCATTTATTCTACCATCAACTATAGAAGTAAGATTTTGTTCCTCTTCACATTCACGTTTATTAATAAAACCAGGTACTTCTAATTGTTTTAATCGATTTAAAGTATCATTGATTGATTTATCAGAATCATTAGCGGCATCGAACCATCTTGCTACACGACGATCAAGGGCCAAAGCTTGTTTTGTGGAAACGACTTTACTTTTTAATTCGGGTACATTATTATTAATAATAATATTAATATGATCGAATAAATCTTTCGGAGAACGAAATCTTTCATGATAAAGAATACTTTTAACTTCTTTAACTTTAGAATCTACCTCTTGAACCAATCCTTCAGCCGCAACAACATTGGTATACCATTCAACTAATAAAGATGATGAAAAGACAATACCAGTTACAGTAACGTCACTAGATGATTCGATAACACCACTACCTAAAGGACTAGGATTAACTAAACTGTCGCCACCACCATCATCATCAAGACGTTTCTTTCTAGATTCTTCAACACCTTCTAACATTACTTCGACTTTTTTAATCTCAACTTCAACTTGTTCAACTTTTGAAGATAATTCTATTACCCATTTAAATTCTTGTAATTTTAATTTTCCTAACTCAATTAAAGAATTAAATTTTTTCCATAACGAATCAAAAGTGGAAAATAAAAAAGAAGTGGAGTCCGTTGAAGAAGAAAAAGAAGAAAGTCGATTATATTCTAATTGTTTATGACCTATTATATCGAGTTCAATTTTTGATAAATCTTCTTCAGAAGAATTTAAAAAATCAAGGTCAGGTACAGAGGTAGTAGTTAATGGTAAAAAAATGGGAGAAGATAAAATTGAATTAACTATATTACTCATCCAAGAAGATAAATTTTTAATATTTTTAAAGTATTCTTCGAGAGGATCACCTATATTATCGGTCGTGATGGTATTTTGTTCCAAATTTTTTTGTAAGACATTTTTCGTTTCTTGAAACACCTTTTTTTTTTCAGTAAACTCTTGGTCCACAGTGATTACCTCTTCTAAGATACCAGTTTGTAGTATTTCCTCATTATTTTCTTCTGTTATCGTAGGGATATATGTTTCTTCCATTTTATTTAAGATGAGAATGTTAAAGTATTAGGTAAAAGAGTAAGCGATGAGAAGTGCGATGAGATAACTTTTTTTTATATCGTTTTTTTTTGTAAAAAAAAGGCGTAAAAATAGACTAGTGTAATATCATTTCTACTTCCAAAAAAAGAAGTGTTTTGATAATCATTGAATCAAAAAGGAATTTGTATTACAAGTATAACAATACACAAAATGTACTGTTTTTTATATTCATTTTCAGGGGGAGTTAGATAACCTGCATTTTCAGGTAAACATGGATTTTGTATTTGAAAAATTTGAAAAATTTATTTATTAAATAATATTTTATTTAAAAATATGATATCAAGTTTAAGTAAAGAATTTTCTAATATTATTATCATATATTTCTTGCAATCTATTATATTCTTCTAATACATGTTTATCTGTTTTAATGGAATTTATATTAAATGATATTATATCAAGTTTATTCCAAAATGAAGATCTATTCATTGCAATGTAAGCTTATCTACAGACAAAAATTGATTCATCTAAGAAAAGAATGCTATGCAGTAATGTAATACTTTAAGTTTTATGAACAGTTAATGCAAAAGTATTTTGCAATAGAAATTGAGTTCTTTTTACTAGCATACCATTAAATGTAAAAAATATTGTATCTTTTTGAATAGTAAAAGTTTTAATTCTATCAGTTAATGGAAATGTAACTTCCATACTTTCTTGATTGTATATTTTCATAACTATACCTATTGAACTATTATATAATCCATGTTTAAATTGAGTATTATTAAAAAACATAACCCTTATACCTACTAACAATATTAATTTAATTGGATAATTTGTATAATGTATAAATAACTTTTCTGATTAAAATCTGTTTCACTGTTCATTATTTATATAATCAACTGAAATTGAAGTAAAGGATTCTTCATTTGAACTAAATGATAGTAATTTTATTGATATTATAAAATTTATAGTCTGAGTCATTTTTCTGTATAATACAATGTAAGTAGTATCTATAGTAGTATTGTTTTGTTCTTAATACATTACAACTTTTAATTTAATTGCTTGAATTATTTGTTTGCTTAATGTTTTTATTTTAACTTCTTAAAGGATTTTAAAGAATTCATTATTATTCTGTTAATAACGTGATTTTCTAAGAAATAATGAAAAGAATATTTTTCATAATGAAAAATAAAATACTTGATCTCCTTTTACAGGTAAAAAGTTAAGCTAAATTATCTATTACAAGAACTGGTATACTATCAAATTCAAGTGAATTACCATAAAGCTTACAAAATATTTTACTAATAAATATAAAAAGTTGGGAAGAAACCATTAATATTTCATCAATTATAATAAATTTTTTAATCAATAACTATAACAAAATAGAGCAAAATACACAATTCTAACTAAAATAATCTAACAATAAATATATTATCTATTGTAATCTAACAAATAAAATAATACAATAGAAAATAATACATATTAAAATAATACAATAAAATAATTAAACTAACTAATTATGTATACAAAATAAATGATGATCATTTTATTGATAATAAATAATTCAGTTATTAACAATATATTCGCCAAATGTTGAAAAGGTATCATTATTAACAAGTATAAAGATAATATTTAATAATTATAATAATTTAAATTAAATAAAATTATGCGAAATGCAAAAATATAATAAATGTATTTAGGATAGTCTTTATTTATTAAAATAATTTTAAAATTATTTATGATTAGCATACACATATGTAATGTCATTACAAACTACTATGAAGTATAAACAAATGTTAAGTTAAAATAAAGTTAATAAAAATGTCAAATTATTGCAAATTTCTATAAAGTTAAAGATGTAATTAGGGCTCTGATCGGTATGATTCAATACGGTTTTTGCCAAAACTGAAATTGACTCAAATTGATCAGTATTGGTATTGTCAATTACTGAAACTGATCAGTTTCAGTAATCATCAATACTAAAACTAACCAGTAATTACTGAAAACTGAACCAATTTACCAATTCATTATCGGTTCAGTTTTTAATATTTTTGCAACGTTTCTATTAAAATTAAAAAATGTGAAATGTTATTTTTTATGAAATTACTAATAAAAAATGTTTTCGCAATATTTTTTGTTAAAACAATTAAAAACGTTTGCGAAAAACGTTTTTTTTATGAATTTATAAGTAAAAAATATTTTCGCAATATTTTCTATTAGAATAATTAAAAAATGTTGCAAACCATTTTTTTATTATTAAATTACTTAACAAAAAATGGTTTCGTAATATTTTGTTAAAAAAATTAAAAATGTTTGTGAAAAACGTTTTTTTAATAAATTTATAAGTAAAAAATGTTTTCGCAACATTTTCTATTAAAATAATAAAAAAATGTTGCAAAACATTTTTTTTTATTAAATTACTTAACAAAAAATGTTTCGCAACATTTTTTGTTAAAAAAATTAAAAACGTTTGCGAAAAACGTTTTTTTTTATGAATTTATAAGTAAAAAACGTTTTCGCAACGTTTTCTATTAAAATAATAAAAAAACGTTGCGAAACGTTTTTTTTTATTAAATTACTTAACAAAAAACGTTTTCGCAACGTTTTTTGTTAAAAAAATTAAAAACGTTTGCGAAAAACGTTTTTTTTATGAATTTATTAGTAAAAAACGTTTTCGCAACGTTTTCTATTAAAATAATAAAAAAATGTTGTGAAACATTTTTTTTATTAAATTACTTAACAAAAAACGTTTTGCAACATTTTTTGTTAAAAAATTAAAAACGTTTGCGAAAAACATTTTTTTTTATGAATTTATAAGTAAAAAACATTTTCGCAACATTTTCTATTAAAATAATAAAAAAATGTTGCAAAACATTTTTTTTATTAAATTACTTAACAAAAAATGTTTTCACAACATTTTTGTTTAAACAATTAAAAATATTTGTGAAAAATGTTTTTTTTATGAATTTTATTAGTAAAAAATGTTTGCAAAAAACATTTTTTTAATGAATTTATTAGTAAAAAACATTTTTGCAATGTTTTCTATTAAAATAATAAAAAAATATTGCAAAACATTTTTGTTATTAAATTACTTAACAAAAAACATTTTCGCAATATTTTTTGTTAAAACAATTAAAAATGTTGTGAAAAACGTTTTTTTTATGAATTTATTAGTAAAAAACGTTTTCACAACATTTTCTATTAAAATAATAAAAAAATGTTGCAAAACATTTTTTTTATTAAATTACTTAACAAAAAAGGTTTCGCAACATTTTTTGTTAAAACAATTAAAAATATTTGCGAAAAACATTCTTTTTATGAATTTATTAGTAAAAAACGTTTTTGCAATATTTTCTATTAAAATAATAAAAAATATTGCAAACCATTTTTTTATTTATTAAATTACATGTTAAAAAACATTTCATGACAGTTTTTAATATTTTAATAAAAAAATGTTGCAAAATGTTTTTTTAATAGTTAATCGATCAGTAAATCAGTTCAGTAAATTGCAATTATTAAAACTGATCAGTAAATTTACCAAAATGATCAGTATAATTTACTGAAGTGATTGGTAAATCAGTTCAGTAAATCACAAAACTGATACTAAAACTGCAATTACCAAAATCAATCAGAGTCCTAGATGTGATTGTACCTGGGTAAATTAGCATAAAATATGCAAAGATCTTATTATAACATAAAGTAGTTGCTTATAATAGGAGCTATACATAAAAAGGTAAGGTATAGGTTTACATAAAATTGACCAAAATAATAATATAGATCTTTTCTTTTATAGATAATTCTGGCTAGAATTTATTTCCTTTTTTAGACGTTGACTAGAATTATCATAATTCTAGTCCTGAAAAAATGTGTAGAGCTAATAGTAATTTTTTTGGCTACACCTTATCTTTATATATATAGTTCAGAATCCTCTTATAAGTTACGTTTCAAATTTTTACAAAATTAAAAACACGATCTTGTCTGACAAATCACTTGGACATCCTTTTCCATATAGTTAGCATAAGGTATGTAGAGATATCGTTATGATACCATAGAGTAATTATGTCTATTATTATCAAATTATTGAAAATAGTGAACTAATAATAATAATATCAAAATTAGACTGTGAAATTAAAAATATGATCATACCTGATAAATTACTTAAGCGCATCCTTTTTTCATATGATTAGCATAAAGTACGTAAAGATATCATAAAGTAGTTGCATTTAGTACTATCAAAAATGTTGGTTAATAATAATAATATCAAAAGGACTCTCCCTTGTAGATCTTTGTGTAATTTTTTCATAAAAATGAAATAAAGAAAACTACGACAGTTTAACAACTACATGATAGTTTGAGCAATATTTTAAATAGCAAAAATTTATTGTTTTCATTAAAGACATACTTTTACAAAAAAGAACAAAGAAAAACAACTCAGTATTAGACAAGTTACATATACACTCTTTATATCAGTTTTGTTAGAACTTGTTACAATAGGAAAGAGTCAACTAGATATACAGTATACATACTTTCAACCACAAGGAAAGTTATCATACACTGGTGCCAATGTTCTATATTTACAATATAAAGGTAACGGTCATATTCTTTTGGATATAACTTCACTGAAAAAGAACAATAACAAGTTGTTTATTATCACAAATAACATGAGTTTTGTAGATAAATATAACTCTATTTACACAGTTTCTTCTGATAGATATATAGCTAATGTCAAATATAAAATTTCAAAATATTTGACTAGTATTTTTTGTGCACTACCTATAAAGAAACATGTTAAAGACCGTTATTTTGGTTGTATTCAGACTTTATTGCTAGATAAATTTATATCGATCAAGGATCAACTAAAGAAGAAGAATGATAATAATTGAGAAACTAAGTTATATACAGTTCAGTTATAAACATTCTACATGGTATTTTGGTTTTCACATTCCATGTACTTATTGTAAAACAGTGTATGCTGTGGTAATGTCAAATAATCATACAGTTTATGCAAAATGTAAACCACTTATCATTGAAATACCAAAACCTCCAATTAAATTGTTTACATCCCCCTCATTTTATCAAAAGAAGAGGAAATTAGTTACAAGTCAGCGACAGAATCTTTGATAAATTCGTAAGATAGAAGTAAAGGAAAAACTATCAAAGATACCAGTACCAGATATAGGTCTATGTGGCTTAAAGAAAAATAGAAGGCGGAAGATCCATCTGTAGATTACTACATACGTCTGAGTGAACCTGATATTCTCAATCCTAAAGTTAATGAACAACAATGGAAAAATATAAAAAGAGAAATGCTTGTTACTGGATCTAATGAAAAATTGGAAAAGGTCATGTTCAATGGTTGGCAATCCTTTTTTGGACGATGAAATGCAAGTGAATAAATGGTCAATGCATTATTCCATTGCTCATTTTGATCGCAATAAAGTATTGAAGAAAGTCTTGAAATCAAAACTAATTCGCAGATATGAATTAATTTTCCTATATAGTACTGTGAAAAGTATTAAGGAAAATAATCAATTAACTATCTTATTACCACATATTTCTGATGATCCAGATACAGGATTACAGTATGATAAAAATCTTAGAAATGAACTTATTTCGCAGAGAGAAAAAATTATCCTAGGAACAACTAACTGAAAGGAGTATAAAATTACTTCAGTAGTGAATTCAGTATTACAGAATAAGATAGAATATTCTCTTCAGTAGGATGTTCTTGCAAGAGCTTCAAATTGGTTAAAGATCAAATATTTGCAGACAGATAATATTAAATGTATTTTCGAACAGGTAAATAGTATTGATGAATTGGATTAGAGTTACAATCCGCGGATAATCCGTCAACCGTTATCCGAATCCGTCGGATCAGTTTGGTAGAAGATATCCGAAAGTCGGATAACTACATCATCCGGATATCCTTGACGGATCATCCGGATCATCCGATTATTCAACATAATTCTGGCCAATCCTGTAGTGCCGGCCAGAATTACAATAGCGATGGTCACGTGATCTCGGATAAAAGGTTTAGCCACC
>JADRCO010003195.1:0-10784 GCA_021464525.1 Rhizophagus sp. LPA8_4_AMF
TTATATGTAATATCGCGAAATTCATAATAAAATCGTTATATAATGATAAAATTAACTATAAGTGGTTTTGAAAAGTTCGTTATAAGCTAAAATCACGCAGTTTATCCTGAATCGTTATATCGAGTTTTGACTGTAAAGAATACATTTACAAAAAGAGAAAAGGCTTTTCTAAAGTTTTTTTTGTTATCGAGATTATTTGTTTATTATTAAGATTTTTTTTTGTTTGTTATCAAGATTTTTTATTTGTAAAAAAAGTCTGGAAAATTGAAAAAAAGAATAAATCTGCAGATAAAGTACAAAAAGGAAAAGCATTAATCAAAAATGGTATATTTGCATATTGATTATTTAACCCGAATTCAAGTCTAATTTCAGTAACTCAGTTTATAACATCTCAGATGACAAATTGAGGTAATGCACTGTATATAGATCATTACAACTAAATATAAAAATTATCAATACAAATTCAACACAAATTCAGCACAAATAATGAAATTTGGCCAAAATTAACAAATTTTTTACCAGAATTATTAACACAAATTGAACAAAATTCACACAATATGCCATGTTGTATATAATGATAAGCATGAAAAAAAAGCAAATTTTTTTTTAACATTAATCAATTATTATTTAGACAAATTTCATTTACAAATTAATGTTTTAAATATTAGAACTTTTATTATTTTTTATTTTTTTATTGAAATATTAATTATCTAAAATTTTTTTCATTCATCAGAATAATAAAAAAATAATAAAAAAATGTAAAAAACGATCTGCCTTTATGAAATTCGAAAATGATTCGAATAAAAAAGTGTAATAGAATAAATTTTCTTTATCAATAAATTTAATAAATTTTTTTTTGTAAAATTGATATTTTTAATAATCAATAATAAATATTATGATTTTTTTATTAAAGTTATAATCATCTAAGGCAGTCTTTTTTTTTATCAAAAAAAAAATCAAACTAATAAAATGATCAACAATTGCGAAAGGAATTTTTTTTTAAATAATTTATATAAAAAAATAAATTATTATAAAAAAATAATAAAAATCATTTTTAATTATAAATAAGAAATGTTTATTTTAAAATAAATTTATTAAAATTTTGTTTAATTAAATAATAGATTTAATAATTTAATTAAGTTTTGACAATTTTGACATGTCAAAATTATTTTAGCATTTTAACCAATCAGGAAGTCAATGTTAAAATGAAATAGTTTCAACAAATTTGACATATCCAAACTCCCTAATTTTGGCAGGCAACTTTAGTTATAATATGAAATTTATACTGATTACTAATCTGAGATCTTTTGCCTGGGATTCAATCAACAAATTCTTGAGATTTTTTTACCTTTGACCTTTGGAATTTATTGCCATTTTCAAATTAGTGCGACCACTCTGATCGTATGACCACATGAAAATTATTTTTGATTTCCCTGATTTCCTCTATAATTTTATGAACACTTCTAATAAAACTTTTTTTGTTATGTTTATTCCTCTATGATTTCTCATGATTTTATTAAATATTTACTGTAAATTACACACTTAAAAGGTTGTTAATATGATATTTACAAAGTAAGAGTTGGTTTTCAAGCTATGAAGTTTTGCAGATTTTCTTTGATTTCCTTTTTATGCTTGATTTTCTTAAAAAATTGTCTTGAAAGTTAAACTATTTAAAAACAAAAGTTTTTATTTATAATTTATTGATGATTATAAAGCTATTTGAAGTTTTAATTAATTACTTTTACTTATATTTTGTAGGTTTTCGAACATACCAAACAGTTTATATTTGACTATATGTTTTTATTGATTTTTTTTTTCGTTCAAATTGATCACGTGACATCTTCAATTTTATTGGCTATCAAAATTTCTCATTTTATGAGACGCGTAATAAAATTCATTTTATTGGTTCTTTAATATTTATTATCACGTGGTAAATAAGATTTCTGATTTACATATGATGATGCACTGAAAAATCAGGAGGTCGCACTAATTTGAAAAGGGCGATAATTACACTTTAATCTAATCACCAAATTTTTGAGATTTTTTACCTTTGACTTTTGGATTTAATTACAATCACCAAATCTTTGGAATTTTTCATCTTTAGTCTTTGTGATTTAATTACACTTTAATCTAATCACCAAATCTCTGAGATTTTGCATCTTTGACCTTTGGAATTTAATTACACTTTAATATAATCATCAAATCTTTGAGAATTTTTGTCTTTGACCTTTAGGATTTAATTTCACTTTAATCCAATCATCAAATTTCAGAAAATTTTCATCCTTAGTATTTGGGATTTAATTATATTTAATCTAATCACCAAATCTTTGAGATTTTTGGTCCTTGGTCTTTGGGATTTAATTACACTTTAATCTAATCACCAAATCTTTGAAAATATTTGTCTTTGACATTTGGGATTTAATTACACTTTAATCTAATCACCAAATTTCTGAGATTTTTCATCTTTAGTCTTTGGGATTTAATTACACTTTAGTCTAATTACCAAATCTTTGAGAATTTTCATTTTTGGTTTTTGGGATTTAGTTACACTTTAACCTAATGCCAAATCTTCGAGAATTTTCATCTTTATATATTGTAAAATAAAAAAAAAAAAATGATTAAAAATATTAAAAATATCGTGATTATCATGTGATTCCAAAAATCCGCGGATATGCAACCGACCGGGCTATAAACAACGCGTTCCCTCGATCACGTGATCAGGTGACGCACATAATATAGTATAAAACGCGCCCACAAAAAACGGAAATGCATGTGAAATTATGTCTTCCCGCAAGCCACAGACATTAGCTTATTTTAAAGAAAACACGGATTGGTCGCTTATTTCGTTTTTAAAGTTTAGAAAAGACGCCGATAACTTCACAGGTGATAAAGCTACTGAACATTTTAATTACAGGACAGCACTCGAAAGAATCATTTTGTTAGATGATTCAAATCACTTTAAAGCTAAGGAGAGTCTCATTAGTTTTGAAGTAAGTTTAATAACAAGAGAAACGTGCCAAATACATAGTCTAAATTAGAATTTGGAGTAAGCAGGCTTAGTCCGCTTTGCTTGTGATAGTGGGGTCCGCCTCCCTCCAAATATATATCTGTGTATATATTGCTCCATGTTGCTACTGGGGGTCCGCCTCACTGGTAGTTAGGCTCCGGCCATTTCATGGCGTCTAATTTATTGCCTTTAAGTAATATTAGTAATTTATTTAATTTTACAGTATTTATTAACATTATTTTTATTTGAGGGCGAGAAATCATCCAAGCCTGTAGAGAAATTTTGGACAACAACTAAAATGGAATCTACCAAGGTTATTGAACTATCATCTTTTTAGCTTATACCATCATAAGGCATTAACTTTATTATTTTATTTAGTTGGATTATTCTATGTACGCGTTGAATCAAACCATTTATGAAAAAAAAGAGATACACTCAATTGTAACTGATGGTACAATAACTGACATTAAACAAGTATATCAATGCAAAGAAAAGAATGGAGAATCAAATTGCTCAAGGTAAGATCTCATTATTTATTATTGCCATTTTTGTTCATTTATTGTTTTAACATTTTTCGAGTTGTTCAGTTACCAAAATAATGACTCTGATGAGAATCCGAAGTCATTGAATGTATGTATGCTCTTATGATAGAAATGTAATACATTACGATAAAAAGTGATCTACCAAAAAAACTAATTTTTGCATTTTAATTTTTTTTAGGATAATCATGATGAAAGTAACGAGATAGATAATTTTTTCAAAAGTTCCTCCGAAAAAAAATTGTCCAATCAGTTTTTGCAAAAAACGGACAACTCAGCCAAGAAACGGCGGAAATCAAGCAATGAACGAAGTTCCAACGAAGCGGATGACAAGAAAGACAAGGTACGGGTTCATATTGAACAGATTGTTCAGATGTCACGATATTCTGACTATTCATAGCAATCAAAAGATGAATAATTGCTAATTGGTGAAACTATTTTTTAGGCCGAGTCTGAAGCACAATACTCCATTTCTATATCTGAGGAGGAGGATGGCTCGGATTATGTGCTACCTGAGGAGGAGGAAGATTCAGATTATGTGCTAAGGTATCATATAGTAATTTTTTTTCTTCGATTTTTTTTTTGATTTTTTTTTACTTAGGCTCTTTTATTCATATTACAAGTGATGATGAGGATCAGAATCCTCCACCACTGCTGACATCTTCACAGTTCAAGTATTTTGGTGAATCCTATGCAAGAATGAATAAGACTCATAAGTGGATTCTATCATCCGGAACATGTGTTGAGGATGTTATCTTTGAGCATTGCAGTAAATTATCGGCTGAATCACTCCTACATTCATGGATCATTGATTTGGATGATCAGGAAGCAGAGGCACTGTTTACAGTTGAAGAATGGAAAGAAATACGCCGTGAAATTAGAAAGTTACCGGAGATTGATGAATCCTTTGTTAATTCAATGATGCGATTTGCAGATGTGAGTTGAAGATGTAATCATTTTTTAATTTGTCCGAATTTATTTAAGATATTGCCAACTACAGGTTAAAACAACGAGTGAGCTAAGACGCATCTTAGAAACAACATCTTTCCGAGATAAGGATGAGCCTTATGACCGAGAGAAACACTATGATGCTGAATGGGTGGAACTAGTAATGAGGAAGTTGTAAGTATATTACTTATTTGTGATGTTGCTAGAGCTTTATTAACACAAATATCTCCATCTATTACTAAACAAGCCTTACAGATTACGAAGATCCCAACAGAACTCTGCATAAGTCACACCTTGAATCTTGGTATGATATTAATGTATGGTCATTAATCATCGATCATGGTCTCCGGAACTTAATTGGGATGGAAACAGCCAGGTATATTCTTGTCATGATCGTTTCTTACATCTTTGAATTTCTACTTACTTTTTTTCATAGAAAGGAGTCATCAAGTGAAGCAGTATCCAAAAGAAGAAATCGAAAGAGGATACGCACACGCCGCAAGAAGACGGAACGTAAGAAAATGGGATCTAGGATGGACGGAATATTCAGAACGTACGTCGATGACATTGAATATGGAGCAATTGAAGTGGCGAAGAAATTTGACGAAACCAAATTATTGGCCGATGGATATAAACTAAGCAAGGCTATGCATGACATATTAATATGCCTGAGTCAAAAAGTCCATTACGATGAAATCAAAGTAAGGCAACTGAGGGTTGTTGGCATGCTTCACTTGGGTAAGTAAATTAAGAAAATTTGTAGTTATGGCATTATAAACTCATATATTTTTAATTATAGGTTTAAAAGTGCAAGTTTTACATCTAAGCAGTCCTAAGGGGTATGTCTCAATATTAAAACGAGAGAAGCTCTTTGAGGTGCCAGTTGCAGTAGAAGAAATACGGGATCTTATAAGGGTGCTAGCAAGTGTGTGGATATTGAAGGTAATCTGTTGTTTTCGTTTTATTCTAAGTCACCTCATTAACTTACCTTCATGTACAGAGAATAATTATGGGCTGCGTGGACATAGTGAACTCACAAGTTCAAAATTCAACGGATTTTAAGAAAGAACTAGTTGCCATGGGCACAGAGACTCCACCACCCTCAATTATTTTGCCATGGTCTTGCGATACAAAATAAAGGTACTGTAATTAAAGGTCATTATCAAAAAGTTTGGTTTGATGATGTTATTTAGCGAATTATCTCACATTTTGATTCAAAAATAATATATTGTACAATGCTCTTCTTGTTCCCACAAAATTGATAGTGCTTATATATATTGGTACTAGTTTAACAGAACAATATTTTCTTGGCAAATATGATCGGCGTTCCGAAAGAGAACGCGCACGTGATTTTTTTCAGATATTCCACCATGTACCAACTATTAACAACATTAAAAACTGCCTTATAGGACATGCTCCGACAATAGAGATTCTATGTGATCTTGCCAACGACTTCCAACACGACAAACAAATTACGTTCTATACAGATGGCGCTTTTCGCCCACCTATCAACAATGGCGCCAATTTTTCTTCTACCACACAACTCGGCTGCCAACAATATAAATCCCCCTGTCACTTTTCATGGAAATTGCTCCTTTTCACCATCGTCCACCAAAGCTGGAAGTTTCGCGATTCTCACAGCATTGTTATGCTGCCCAAAAGGTTTCAGCGTCAACGTCTTCACACGGACTCATAGAACGTTATATCAACATATCACCAAATATCACTTCAGAACGAAGAATATTGAAAATTAACACCATGAGTATGTCTTTGGAATCTGATAATATTTTGTTCAATTTTGGAAGGAGCGTTGGGCAAAACCCAAAGTGTGCGTTCGTGTCATCGTGTGAATTACAAATAGGACACGGGATAGAACCATTTGTGTTTGAATATAATTTAGGTTAATGCGACGACAAAATGTCGCCGCACGGAAGTATGTGATTGATACATTTAGTTTGAAGGCGTCTTTTTTGGATTTGTTGGTACTGCAAACATCGGGTGTATCATTATGTTGACTGACTCAAATAGAATTACATTCAAGCGATAATAGAATTACCCTATTTATATCCGATGATATTACCAATTCTAACGATCGAGGATCTCACGCACCCAATCTACCTATTAATACATAACTTTATCCCACAAGTTTTAGTGGATTTAATCCACAAATATACTAACAAATTTAATATTGCACGTACAGTTACTTTCGAATTTATGCAACTGATCCAAGCGAAACTATACCATACCATCTGGCTTACCCATGTCGAAGCACTTAAGACATGGGAACTCATTACTCGAAAAAAAAAAAGACCATAGAAAACCTAAACAAAAAATAAATCGCGACAACTGCCATCATTTACCGCTCCTGCTTTGGGCACTTCAACAAATTTATTGCTGTGTATATCCACGGTCCAGAAAGATTACGATATCAATCATTACGACATCTTACGTATCAAATACTTTAATCACAACAAGTCTGACGATCACTTTATACCACGGTGGATCGCCTTAGTGACCTCAAATTATCTACATTCGGGTGAATGGTCATCTTTTATTCATAATTATAGTGATAGAATTTTATTTTATAATGAACATTTTCTTTTTATTTCTTATTTTCTTAATTTTTCTTCGTATCTTAATATAGATTTTTTACTACTTCTTTTAATTCTTCTTTTTATAATATGGGCGGGGAACTTAGGCTGTTGTAACTGCCAATGTCTGTTTTTCTCTGTTGTCTATATTATAAGAAAAAAAATATTATAATATTATTCATGTGTCGTGATTGGCTCGTGAACCTCTTGCATAGTTAGTTAGTTTAATTCCTTTCTATCAAGTATGTGTTTATTTTTTTACGATAATGAAATAAACAAGGGATCAGTAAAGTTAAAAATAAACGGTTAGTGGACAGGTGATCTAACTCAAGATGAAACCGATTATGTAAAGCAGAAAGTTCGATAATGTACTGCGCCACGTGATTAATCCATTTTTCTGCGCAGCCTTTGCCATCCGATATAACACAAAAAATTCCCAACCGAAAAATCTCTGAAGCCAATCAAATTAAATTTCGCCCAATAGGGATGCATCATATATATGCTGTGTGATCTTCTCATCAAATAAATAAAACCGTATTGTAGAACAATCCCCGGTACCATCTCAGATCAAGTGCTACATGATGGGCTTTTTATTTGAAAGTTTAATTTGATTCCTCTTAATATATACATATTCAAATAAATAATGGGTCGTAAAAGGAATAAAAACAAAATCGCGAACAAATTTACCGGATCAGTTTTGATTCCTCCCTTTAAATGAGATCTACTCCAATCATTTTTTTGTTCATTTTTTACTTAACCGGTCAGTCCTTTCTCACATATTACTTTACAAAAACATAATAAAGATTTTATTTTGAATTTTTAAACATGTGTATTTTACAAGTGATATTAATGAATAATACATTTGCTTTCGTATTCTACTAACATCATTTTACAGATATGAAAAAAATAATTGCTAGGTTGTATTTAGCAACAACGCTTTCATAATACATTGATGAAAAAAAAGACATCCTAATCCTCTTGCTATCTGATCCTCCACTGTAATTATTATTGATCATGACATTAAATACGTTTGCACTTTGTGAAAAAGAAGGAAGGGTAGGTATTACGGTCTAGAAATTATAGGTGGTTTAACAGATGCATCAGGAAGTTTTTGCCGGCAGAGAAATCCACGTGGAATCATCATGGAAATTCCAAGTGGAACCAATGTTTTCCGAATACCCTGTGACGAAATATGTGGAGCGGATTCGCAGAGTTCGAGGTCGTCACACATGGATTGATTTGTAAAAATTTTATACAATATTTCTTATTTAAAAAATTTTATTCGTCGCCTGGGGCGATAAATATTATACGTCGCCTTAATAAAATCACGTGATTTCGTGATAATTGATAAGTAAAAGAAAAATAACATTATCTATACATCATCTATACATTATTTATACATTATCCATACATTATCATCTATACATTATCTATACACTATTTAATCAAACAATTAATCGTACTTTACATTTTCTGTACTAGGACATTTAGGAGGATAATGTTCCATTTTATGATATATACCACATTTATGTCCTCCAGTATCACCATTCACTTCAATATCTCTTTTTTCACAACTAACTAGAGTTTAGAACCGGTTGCATTTTTGAAAACCGAATTTAAAACGGGTGCAACCGGTTCAACCCTTTTCAAACCGATTTGTGCAACCGGTTTATTTTTGTTATAATTTTTGTTAGATTTGTTCATATGTCACCTGATGAAAAGCACGAACTTGTAGATCAACTTATTTAATAAATATTAAATAAATATGAAGTTAGTTACAAATGAAATCACGTTCTTATTTTCTGATTATGTTTAATTACTAATATGATATTCTACTATGAAACCAGATTTGTAGCTGGTTGTGGCTAATTATTTCACAACAATTTACATCATAATCACACATTAATTCATGAAAATTTAAAGGTAATTCGCACAATATTTTAACCACCTCAATTTTTATCCTAAAAACATACACTTTTTTTTTGCTGTTAAAATGACAAGCTTGCCGTCTACATTTTCTGATTCTGAAACAATTGATGACTCCAATTCTGAGGGTGACACAACCATACAAGATCAACACCAAAATGTTTCAACTCGAAAAAACTGCAGCCACACATCATTTTTTTTCGCATAGAGGGAGATTTGGCTTATTGTAAAATTTGTGAATTAAATTATGCAAATACTAATTTACAAGCTTATGGTTATAGTTGGAAAGGTGGAAATACATCTAATCTTATAATACATTTAAGAGATAAGCATAATATAAATAAAAACAATTATTCTGAATATCTGGATGAACGTGAAGAGGTATTTTAATTTATAATTAATAAAATCATGTGATTGCATGTCATACAAAATTCTTACAGATTATGTTAATTATCTAATAGCTACATGTTGAACTCACAAATCTTAATTCTCCATCATCATGTTCTCCTAAATGACAAGAATTAATTACCAGAAAAGTTACTGCTTTTATCATCAAAAATGTCCAACCTTTATATGTTTTAAAAAACCAAGCATTTCAAGATCTTTTACTAACGTGTGAGCCAGGTTATAAATTTCCTTGTGAAAAGTCTATTAAAGATATGCTCTATTCAGCATATACATGGAGTAAAGAGCAACTTCAGTCCTTGTTAAAAAGCACAGCAGTAACGGTACACTTGACAACTGACCTGTGAACATCTAAATCCCGGCATAGTTGCCTTGGTATAACTGCAATATGGTTAACTTCCAATTTTGAATTTCAAGAAGCTTTATTGTCATGCAACAACCTCCCTTATCCTCACACTAGTGAGGTTATTTGTGATGAATTATTTCGAATATTAGAAAATTGGAACTTAACTTCAACAGCTTTTACTATAGCCACTGACAATGGCATGAATATGGTAAAGACAGTTCATCTGTTAGAAGAAAACTATCTTGATCAAATTCAACGTCAAGCCTGTGTTGCACATACTCTGCAGCTTTCAGTAATGGAAGGTTTAAAGCAATGTAAAGCATTTCATTGTCATATAAAGAGTTTACAAACCTTTTTTCGCTTACCTAAACAAGCTGAAAGGCTTCATGCAGCACAATAGAATTCCCAAGTAAGTTCATCTGAAAATGAATATGTGAATTCACTAGAAGTTTTGACAGATGTCAAAACTAGGTGGAACTCGACCTATCTAGCATGGAAGTGTGTTCCTAAGTTGCATAACTTTATGAGAAATGTGTCTACAGATTTACTTTCAAAATCTAACCAAGCATACAAAAAGAAGGTGAAAAGCTAGAACGATTATGTTTAAGCCCAGATGAAAAAATGTAAATTTTGTTTATTTTTTTTATATAAATTTAAATTTTTTATTAATTTTTATATTTTTATTCATAGATTTCTCCAACAAATGATTGTTACTTTGGAACCTTTTGACACTATAATACGCAAAGTTAGTAGCGCAAAATATCCAACTTTAAGTCTTATTGTTCCATATATGTATATACTTAAAAATAATTTTGCACCTAATGAAGATGATGATGAAACTTTTGAATCCTATCTCAGTTTAGTTTACAGCTCTAATGGTGAAGAGGATTCTGATATAGTTAGTAATGATGAGTATATTCCATCAGGTGGGACAAGACAATATTGGCAATCATCAGGAAGTCATGGGAAAAATGTACATTATATGTATATTTATGCAAATCATGTACATTATGATATTCATT
>JADRCO010003196.1:0-10784 GCA_021464525.1 Rhizophagus sp. LPA8_4_AMF
TAGGTATGTTTTGTAACAAATAACATAATCCTGTGTATTGCCTGAATAGATCATTTTTTTTTAAAATTTTTGAATGTTAAAAATTAAAATTTTGATTTGTACTATTACTCATTATCTACTGATTGTATAAAAACAAATTTATATTCATTAGAATCGCCTTGCTGTGATACATCAAATAATATAATATTATGTTTATAGTATCGATGCATTATAGAATAGCACATGCTAAATTTTTACTTAAAATCAACGTTAAAAGATCATCTATTAATGCCAGAGATATAATATTACATCATTTGATGCATCGCAGCAAGGTGATTCTAATAAATATAAATTTGTCTTTATACAATCAATAGGTAATGAGTAATAGCACAAATCAAAATTTTAATTTTTAACATTTAAAAATTTTAAAAAAATGTGAAAATTGGAATATCCTGTCATCCAGTGATCCAAAAAAGATAAAGTAAGGTTAGTTAGAATCGTCTCATTGAGATAAATTGAATGACATCTTGATAATCTCTCTATCTTTGATAGATGGCTTTCTAGCACTAATTTTATAAATTATATATATCGTGAGCTATCTCTTGATATATCAATGCTAAAGACTTGTTTTACTATCATTTGACATGTCTTGATGAGACAATTCCAATAAACTATAGTATGCATTTATACGATCACTAATTGCTGAGATATTCCAATTTTTGCATTTTTATGTATTTTTAAGTAAATCTGAACCGAACTGGCAGTTTCAATTCTAAGAACTGAAACTGAAACCAAACTGGATTTTATGCCAGTTCAGTTTGGTTTTTAATTAATAACTGACCTGT
The DNA here is from genome assembly GCA_021464525.1 of Rhizophagus sp. LPA8_4_AMF. Lineage (NCBI taxonomy): Eukaryota > Fungi > Glomeromycota > Glomeromycetes > Glomerales > Glomeraceae > Rhizophagus > Rhizophagus sp. LPA8_4_AMF. The sequence continues at coordinate 825 of JADRCO010003196.1, forward strand.
TCAGAGTTTTAATTTGTATATTTGGAATGTCATAATTAATTTGGAATTTAGGATTTACCTATAGTATTTTGAATGGCATTTATAGGTCAGGTCAGATACCTAACCTGATCTGAAAGTTATTAAGAAAAAATATTTCGCTATTTTTTCTTGAAATTTTATGTATAAAAATGGCAAAATACTTTTTATATTCAAATTATTAAAAAAAATGTTCAAAAAAACGTTTTTTATTAAAATTTTCTATTAAAAATATTACGCAAAACATTTTTTATTAATTAAAAAAATATTTTTTGCAATATTTTATAATAAAGTTTCAAAAAAAATATTGCAAAATGCTTTTTATGATGTTTTATTAAAAAAATGATTTTCGCAACATTTTTTAACAAATTTTCAAAAAAACGTTACAAAATGTTTTTTATGATATTTTATTAAAAAATGTTTTTTGCAACATTTTTTAGCAAATTTTTTAAAAAAATATTGCAAAACGTTTTTTATTAATATTTTATTAAAAAAACGTTTTTTGCAACGTTCTTTAATAAATTTTCAAAAAAAATGTTGCAAACCATTTTTTTTATTAAATAATTTATAAAAAAGCATTTTCACAACGTTTCTTATTTAATTATCAAAAGAACTATTAGGGAAGTGATACTTATTATGTAATTATTAAGCATTTAAACAATTTGCATATACTTTATCACGTGAACCTGTATAAATAAATGTCAATTCTATTCTATATGCACTAACACGTGATAGATTTATAATTGTGTTACATTTAAAAGTGTATGCAAATTTGTTAAATGCAATTATTAAAGGGAGGGAGGGGGATAGTCAAAATCTTACGTTACACTTAATAAAATCATATATTTATAATATAATAATTTGATTGGCTGTTAAATCTAACAAGGAAGGGAGGGGGGTAAGTTTATATTAAATTAAATATTACATAATATATGTCACTGCCCTTACAAAACATTTTTTTGTTAGATTTTCTATTAAAAAATATTTTGCAATGTTTTTTTATTAGATTTACTATTAAAAAATGTTGCAAAACTTTTTTTAGTTTTTTATTTGATTATTATCAGATTAATAGGTTAGGACAAGTACGCAGTTGATATTGACTTGACCTGAAGTTAAGTTAAAATTTGATGACCTGACCCAAATATTTTTGGTCACCCATTAGATCATCCAATCTGTCAAGTCAGATTTGGAGTTCTACTACTGATGCTACTTTAATATTTGATATAATATAAGCTTCTAGCTATTTTGTCAAGTATTTAGTGATCATGATGATATACTGGTTACCTATTTTCATTTTTGATAATGATCTAATAATATTCATTTCTACTTAATCATAGGGTTGCTTAACTTTGATTAGGTATAACAGTTCTGTTTTAATAGATCATTTGCACCTTTAACAAACATCATAGCACTGTATATAGTATTTTATATCATTACCCATTTGCAGCCAGTAATATTTTTCACTAATAATCTGATAGGTCTCATTGAATTCAAAATGTCCTGCTAGCGAATTACTATAATAATTGTATAATATCATCTCTATTTTGCTAGGACTAATAATCCATAAAAGTCTCTAGAGAATTTCAGTTATTTTTTTATACAAAATTCTGTTAATAGAGCAATAGTGTTGTGTTTTACTTTTAAAACTACGGATTTGTATGAAATCTATCATTTCTGGTAAGACAAGATTATTCAAATATTGTAGTAGTTGATAATATAGGGTGATATCTATGGTTGAGTTAAATCTGAAGCTGTAATCCAATAAGTGATATCATCTAAATATGTATTCTTATTAAGATTATTCGTTAATTTAATTTTTAATATATCTGGAATAAACTATTAACATTGATATACTTTTTGCCAGCATAATGAATAATTCTAAAGTTTTATGACCTAATGGGTCAATCTTTTAGTAGGGGTTGTCAAGTTGAATAAGTAGCACAATGCTGAATAATTAATCCACTATGAATATAAATTATTTATTATGTACATATAGGTGAAAGAGTCTGATGGCCCATATAACTGCCAGATACTTTAGTTCAATAGCCAAATAATTCTTTTTCAGTCTTACTCAACATTCTGCTTATGTAAGTAATCATATGTTCAAAGCTTTCTTCATTTTTTTGCGTAAGAATAGTGCTCAGCCTTATGATTGAAGCATCTGTTAACAATAGGCCAGTTCATTTCTGATCGTTCGGATTTTTGATCGCAACATGTGATCAACATTAAAATTGAGTTCATTTGATCATGATTTTTGATCGACCGCCCAATATTGAATTTTTTTTTTGCCGATGATAAAAACCTAAAAATTATATATTTTTTTTCACTGTAAAGTACTGTATAAGTATTAATAAATATATATATATTTTTTCTTTGTAAAATAATTAGCTCTAACATGTCACATAAACAAAGTATTGAAAATTTATTACTAATACACTTTATTAAATCAAGCCATGCTTTTGAAGACTCTGACAATGAATCTGGTGAATTTGAAAGGGAGCTTGAAAATGAAGAAATTGAAGAAAATGAATTAGTCTTTCTTGGATTAAGTTCTTTATTAGATTCTCATTATTTGGAATCACGTGTTTATGATGTTGCTAAATCTCAAGAATGGTGGCATTTAATTGTCCCTAAATATGATGATATGAGATTTAAAAGAATTATGAGGATGAATTCTTGGAGTTTTCAACATCTTATACTAAAAATTGAATCACATTCAATTTTTCAGTCAACTGGTAATAAGCCACAAGCTCCAGTTGAATTACAATTATCTATCTTTTTATAAAGAATAGGATCAAAAGACGAAATTTTTGGTATATGTTCACGGTATAGTATTTCAGAAGGCACTGTTTATTTATATTGCAAAAGAGTTATGATTGCTATTTTTTCATTAAAACATGAATTAGTTAAATGGCCAACAGGTGAATTAAGAAAATTGGTTCATTTAGAATTTAATAAGATTGGTGATTTTAACAATGTTATTGGTGCTATTGATGGCACTCATATAATATTGGAAAATGCTCCATTAAAGCAGCCTGAAATATACTGGAATCGTAAAAAAAAATATTCAATTCAATGTCAAGCTATTGTTGATTATCGTGGTATTTTTACTGATTATGAAATAGGATGGCCAGGATCTGTTCATGATGCAAAAGTGTATAGAAATTCTTTTTTTTATCAAAACGTTTCTACACTTATAGAAGGATGGGATTATTTACTTGGTGATTCAGCTTATCCTTTGTCTAGTTTTCTTATTAAACCATTTAATAATCCTGAAAATTATTTACAAACACAATTTAATGTTATTCATTCTTTACATTGTGTAGTAGTAGAAAATGCATTTGGTAGACTTAAAAATTGATTTGGTAGTTTAAAAGGATTAAATGTTAAAAAAATTTCAACTGCAATTCAATTAACTGAATGTTGTATAATTTTACATAATTTTTTAGAAATGAATAATGATAACTGGGATGAATTAGATGAATTAGATGAAGAGGATGAAAATGATGAAGAGGATGATGAAAACAATGATAATAACTTAAGTAACTTAAATGAAAATACTTTAAAAAGAGCAGGAGAAATAAAAAGAAATCAAATTGTAGATCAAGTTATATGATAAAATTTATAAAAAATTTTATTGTTATTATTATATTAAAACTATGATTATAAACTATACTATTATAGAATTATATTAAAAGTAAAAACTAAAAATACTAATTATTTTTTTGATATCTCAATTCTAATTCCTTCATTCTCAATTCAAATTCCATTTTTGCTCGTTCTCTTTCTGTGATTGCCTTTTCTTTCTCATAAGCCCATCTTTCTTTTTCAACTTCAATTCGTTCTCTTTCTAATTCATGATCTTTCTCTAATTTTTCTTTTTCAAACAACATTTTTTGTTCCCAAATTTTTTCTCGTGATTGACTCATTTCAACTATTGCCATTGATATAACTTCAACATTATTTTTACTTTTTTGTTTTTTATGACCTTCTTTTTTAATTTCAGTTTCTTCTTCATCAATAATACTAATAGACTTGTTTGCTAAAAATGATGGAGTTATATTCTCACGAGTACCAAAAATCTCATCTAACTGATCATACCAATACCAATCTTTTCGATCTACTCCAGATTGATTGTTATGTTTCTTGATTTCTTCATATTTCTTAATTAAACGTGAAAGTTTGCCTAAAATAAAGTAAATAATTAAAATTCTTAATTTAAAAGAAATAAAAAAGAATATACCTTTTATTGCGTTTACTTCTTTATTTGGTAAGATGTTTTTAGCAATATTATTGTAAAATTTAGTCTTATTTCCTTTAGACCAGGATGAAAAATGTTTTTTAAGATAATCAAGCAAGATCTTAATTTCATTTAATTCCCAACCCCCAGATTTTTCATCATGATCTTGGTCCTGTTCACAATTGTCTTTCTTTTTAGTAAAAGACTGTTTAGAAATAGTTGTTTTTTCAGGTTGGAAATTTTTGTCATATAAAACATCATCATCTCTTAATTAAAATAAATAAAAATTAATAAATATTATTGCAAACTTACTTGCAAAGCAGTTTCATCATGAATTTCTTCTAATTCAGGTAAAATAGGAGGTAAGTCATACAATTGAGGATTATTTTCATATTGCTGTTGAGCATATTGCCCTTGGGGAAGAATTTGAGAAAAAATGTCTTGTTATCGTAGTTGAGGATGAATATTCTGTTTTTGCAGAGATTGTAAGGGTTGAATAACTTCTTGTTGATGCTGTTGAGAAGAAAATTGAGGTATATTTTGCTGCTGGAGCTCAGTAAGAGGACTTTTAGGCAAAATTAATCGTGGGGCTAAACATGTTTTCTTCTTTTGAGACCCAGGTCTATAAGAACCAGAAGAGTTAACACGTTTAATTGAAGTCTTTTCATTAAAAGATAACTGGGACATTTTCTTTTAAAGATGCGTACGCGTTAAAAATTTGAAGATATATTAGAACATCAGTAGTACGTCAAAGAAAGTGATCAAAAAAAACCACTTTTTTGTAGTTCGTAAAAATCGGGTCACTGATCGGGTTACACAATTCTATCAGCCAATGTTTATTTACTCAAAACCCGATCAAAATTCTGAACGATCAGAAATGAACTGGCCTAATAGGACTCTGATCAGTATGGTTCAATTCAGTAATTGCCAAAATAAAAATCAACCCAAATTGATCAGTATTGGTATTACCAATTATTGATACTGATTGGGTTTGGTAATCATCAATACTAAACTGACTGGTAATTACTGAAAACTAAACTGATTTACCAATTTATTATCAGTTTAATTTTCAATATTTTCGCAACATTTTTTATTAAAAAAATGTGCAAAAATGTTTTTTATTATAAAATTATTAATAAAAAAATGTTTTTGCAATGTTTTCTATTAAAATATTAAAAAATGTTGCGAAATATTTTTTTTTATTAAATTGCTTAATAAAAAATAGTTCACAACATTTTTTGTTAAAACAATTAAAATATTTGTAAAAATGTTTTTTTTTAATTAAATTACTTAACAAAAAACATTTTTTTTATTAAATTATTAATAAAAATGATTTTGCAATATTTTCTATTAAAATAATTAAAAAAAATGTTGTGAAACGTTTTTTATTTATTATATTATATGTTAAAAAACTTTTTGCAACATTTTTTAACTATTTGAATAAAAAATGTTGTAAAATATTTTTTAGCTGTTTGAATAAAAAATGTAAAACATTTTTTATTTATTATAACATATTAAAAAATATTTCACAATATTTTTTAATTGTTTTAATAAAAAAATGTTGCAAAATATTTTTTATTTATTATTTACTTGTTAAAAAATATTTTGCAACGCTTTATAACTATTTTAATAAAAAATGTTGCAAAACATTTTTTTATTTATTATATTACATGTTAAAAAATATTTCACAACATTTTTTAACTGTTTTATAATATATTTTGATGAAAAAAAAATACTGGTATTCTCTTATGAATACCAGCTGGTATTCATGAATATTTTCTAATATTCATAAAAGAATACCAGTATTTTTTTTTCATCAAAATATATTAGCATACACTATTTTAAAAATGGCAATAATAAAAAACATGCAAAACATTTTTTATTTATTAATTTACTTGTTAAAAAACATTTTACAACATTTTTTTAATAGTCATCTGATCGGTAAATCAGTTTAGTAAATTGCAATTACTGAAATTGATCAGTAAATTTACCAAAACTAATCAGTAAGTTTACTGAAATTGATCAGTAAATTTACCAAAATGATCAGTATAATTTACCAAAAATTATCAGTAAATCAGTTTGATAAATTGCAAAACTGATACTAAAACTGCAATTACCAAAACTGATCAGTAAACTTACTGAAAGTTTTGGTTCAGTAAATTGGAAAACCAAAACCATTCTAATACCAAAACTGATTGGTACAGTTCAGTAATTACCAAAAATAGTTGGAGCCCTAGATATTGTATTTAAAAAATTATAATTTTATATTTTAAATTATCCAATAAAAAATTTTGATATAAAATATTAATTTTAAAAGATAAATATAAATTTAAAATCCAATTGGTATATCTCTTAAAAATAGAGGTTGTAGGATAAGAATTTAAAATCTCATATAATGTATGATTTTGGCTGAAATTAATAATAATATAATTGGAATTTTATTAAAATTTTATTTACAGTGTGTTAAGAAAAAAGTTGCGTGAACAAAAATCCATATATCTCAGTAACTACAAATTTGAATTTAATAATTTTATATTTGTTTAGAAGCTGAACACTTCCTTTATTAAATAAAAAAAAATTTAATATGAAATCTTATTCCCATTATTCGTTAAAACTAATTCACATCTGTTTTTCATGGAAGAAACTAAATTATTAACTGTTTCTTGAAGGATTGCCTCCCATTCTTCAATCAAAAATCTTATTAATTCATCAACATTTTATGGCATCCATTTTTCAACTTTATTCTTAATGATTTGCCACATATTTTTAATGGGGTTTAGGTCTGAGCTGTTAGATGGCCAATCAATTACACAAATTCTATTTTCAGCAATGAATTCCTTAACTACACGTAATGTGTGCTTTAGATCATTATCTTGCTGCAGACGTCATCTCCTACTATATATATTTCTTGTAGCAGGAAGAAGTTAGCTTTGCAAAATATTTACATAGAAAGGCCCATTTATTATATCTGTAAAACAAAATAATAGAGTTTTTCCTTTTTGCGAAATGCCACCCCATGCCATTACTTTTTGCCAAGATTTTGGTAATTTTTGAATGGGTCTGTTACTATCTTTATGCCATCAGCGGACCTTATTTCTAAAAAGATCAAATGCAGTCTCATCAGTGAAAATTGTATAGTTCCAGTTATCATTTATATGCATTTGTACCCATATTTTTTGCATTTCAATATGCCAGTTAGTAAACATTAGTGTTTCTAAAGGTAGTGCTTCGACCTGTATCTGGATCAACCCAGATTGATCCAGATTTTTTTTTTTCAGATATCTGAATTTTTATGATTTTCATCTGGATTATAATCCAGATGAAAAATATTCAGTTTGACCCAGAATCTAGATGAAATTTTTATTATTTTTTTTTTGAGTATTGCTAATCTTAACCAGAGAATTTCCTCCTCCTCCCTTCCCTGTAAAAATTTTGATTGGCTAATTTTTTTTAATATTACAACTCATTTAAATAAAAATAAATTAATGAAAAAAAAAAACGGTAAAAACTTTATTAATTTTTATAAAATATACGGAAAATAAAATAATACAGCATTAAAAAAACAAATACACCACAAATATACCATAAAAATGAGTTAAATAGACACAAATACACCGCGAAAATGAGTTAAATAAACCACAAATACACCGCGAAAATGAGTTAAATAGACCACAAATATACCATGAAAATAAATTAAATATACCACAAAAATACCACAAATACATCATGAAAATAAGCACAAATACATCACGAAAAATAAGTTAAATACACCACAAATACAGCGCGAAAATAAGTTAAATACATCACAAATACACCACGAAAATGAAACAAGTACACCATGAAAATAAAACAAAATACCATGAAAAGAGATAGTAAATATCACAAAAATATAGCAAATCCATCAAGAAATGGAAAGAAAAACAGTAATAATAATGTAATAATAGTTCATAAAAAAGTAAAGAAAAAGACAAAAAAGTAAAAATCAGCAAAATGCATCATAAAACAAGCATAAATTTTATCAAAAAGAAGCCACAAAATGATCTTAATTTTTATCAAAAAAGCCATATATTTTATCAGAAAAGCCATATATCAATCATCTTATTAAAAAATGTTATGATCTCATTCATCCATAAAGTCTATAAAACCACAAATCCTACTGCATAAAAGCCACAAATGAAACAAAGCTTATATAAATTTATTAAAAGCCACAAATTTATTAAATAATGCTATAAACTTAAAAATAATTTTATTAATAAATTCTGTAAGCTTATTAACAAAAGACATAAATACTATGAAATTGTTGTATAAACAATAAAGACATGTTAAATAAAAATGAAATTATTAAATTGCTGCTATCATTAATTTAATAATTTAATGATAATCAATATCTATTTCTTAAGTTATTTTTAGTATATTTTTGCATCAGATTTCAGTAATTATTATTTGGTAATTTTTGACAATAAATATTTTGAAGTATTATGCGAAGATTGTTTAAAATAATTACTTTAGTTCGCAGTCAAAAAAAAAATTATATGTAAATCCAATCTGGATTCTGGTTTCTATCTGGATTATCTGATCTGGATTCAAAATCTGGGTCAATCCAGATATAATCCAGATTTTTTTTTGTGTAATCTGGATGATGGTTTTCATCTGGATCGAAGCACTACCTAAAGGTACAGACAATTTATACCTCTTTTTTTTCATATGGTTCCATACAGTAATATGCGAAATAGAAATATCATAATTATTTTCAATATTATTGGCAAGTTGGCGAGTTGAAATGGCATTATTTCAGTGCAAATTTTGGCCAATAGCCCAGAATATATTTTGTATAACCTTAAATTGTTGACCATTACCCCTTTTATGTTTAACAGAACCCGTTTCTTTAAGCTTTTTAATATTATATTGGACAGTACGAAGGGGAATTCTTGTTAATTGATGTATTTCACTTGCAGTACGAATACTATTAAGCCAGTGATGATTAATTGTTTGTCTTTGAGCTTCAAATTTAGCTTTAACCATTTTTTGAAACGTTATGGAGAAAAAAATCACATGATAAACAAAATTTATTTATGAAATTTATTTATTTATCATAAAATTAACTAGAAAAATGTAGTAATTACGATCAACAATATACATCTCCTTATTTATTAACCATGAAATTTTATTTTAATTTCACGCAACTTTTTTCTTAACACACTGTATATATTAATTCTGTAATTCTGGCAATTTTTCTGGCATATATAACTTCATTTTAAGCCTATTTTTATTTTGTATAATTGTCCAGAGTAAAGCGATGGACTATATATGTTTATGAACCTTAATGACATATTAGATCACGTGGCGAAGTCTGTTTATTTGCATGCATCATTTCTGATTGGTTTGCACTTTGCACAAAACGTGTCATTGAAATTTTGTGTTATATTAAAATAAATAACTGATAAACATGATTACTACCATCTTTTTTTTATGTTTCTTTTTTTTAGATTTTGGCAGACTGGAATAGTGAGTATATTTCTTTATTTAATTGACTTCAAAGAAATGTTTTGATGATCTATTTCTTATTTTTTTTTCTAGAGTTTCTGGATTTCTTGTACATAGGAAGAGGAGGGTTTTTTATTTGTTTGACTTTAAAGAAACGTTTCTAACATTTCATTTCTTATTATTTTTTCTAGGATTTCCACATTTCTTGTGCATACCGAACT